>PVJA010015597.1:0-44999 GCA_004027025.1 Myocastor coypus
ATCACTGGCTTTCTGAGTATCAAATACCTTTGACTTAGCTTGTAAATGATATTTTCTGACCATCATTGATATTCTAATAACTTTCCATACAATGTGATATAGGCCGTTACACAATTTTGACACAGATATTTGGAAATTCAAGGAAATACAAAACTGTAGCCTGTCAAGAATATGGTTTTTGGCCCAGCCTCTTGTTTTCTGACCTTGAAAACACTTTTAAGCTTATGCTGACCTCAAACTTGTAGCCATCCTCCTTCCTCCTCCTCTTGAGTGCTTCCATTAACAGAAATGCACCACCTTGCCTGGCTGCTTCAAGCTTTTTAATGCATTCATGCTTAACTATGGCACACATTTCCATTCCATGCTTTTCCCAGGTAAGTGTCATTATCCTTTAGAGAATCTCTTTCTGACTTTGTAAGTTTGACAATGACTTGATAGGCAACTTCTACATTGACCTGATTGGCAAGGAAATAGATGTTGGCCCAGCTGGCAGGCAGGTGCAGAAAGAAACGTCACTATCTAGCTGGAATGGAGAAGGTAGAGTCCAACCCAGGGAGGCAAGAGTGAAGTTGAAGAGTATTCCAAAAGAGAAGAGTGTGAACATCTATTAAGAAGACTCTTTTCTGAAGAATCTGGTAAGATTTGTTTATCCTGTTTATAGTAAAGAAATTAAGCACAGAAGGCAGATGGGATATGGAATGTTAGAAAAACAACAAAGAGCCTGATATGTTGTGCAGAAAAACAAATGCTTACTTGAGACACTTATAGTGGCAGGGAGGAGCCAGATTTTGAACTGTCCTGCAGACCATTGCCTAAGGCTGTATCCCTGAGAAGCAAAGCCTGAGGCAAAGTGAGATACTCTAAAGGTGGCCATAGCTCATTGCTATTCTTCCTGTGGTGAAGTAAAGCCTCACTACTAACTCCTTCATTCTGGGCAAGACTTACTGACCTGCCAGGTCAGTAGTGGTAAAAGTGACATCCTGAAAGTCTTGAGATTTAATTCCAAGAAGTTTTGCTGCAGCAGTCTGGGTCTCCTAGAACACCCTCTCTATAGCAGCTCTGAGCCCCTGTGAAAGAACTCACATGACCCTAAACTCACATGACCATGCTGGACACACAAGTAGGCTTTCAAGGTCCTGGATCCAGCTGAGTCCAGCCTTCCTGCCTGTCTTGGTTACTCCTCTCTCCTTGCTGGGACAAATACCTGACACCAAAAATGAAGGAAGGAAAGTTGTATTTAATTCACAATTACTGGAGGCTTCAGTCCATGCTCAACTGGCTCCAAGGCTAGAGGCACATGGTGGAGAGCAACCTTTCATGGAGGCAGCAAAGAGTGGAGAGCAAATGGGAGGAGTAGCAGCAACAATGACAACAGAGAGCAAGTCTGTCTGTCTCTCTTATGTTACATTCGGGCTACATGCCCCAGGCTGGGTGTAGCACTCACATCCATAATCCCAGCAGTACTAAGACCCATAATCCCAGCCTTGATCATGAATTAACCTCAAACTCGAAGTCCCATGCCCATGACTGCATGAAGCTTCAGGGAGACAACTAGACATGAACCATAACACTGCCATGTCTGCTGCTCTGCTAAGTTACCAGACAATGTCTTGGTTATCTACACTTGCCCAGCTATTTGTTGGATCCCATAGAGCAATGCTGGTGACCCCACGGCACATGTGCTGAAGGAGGCTGTTTGTATCGTTGAAAGCTCTAAAAGGTTCTGCACCAGTGCCAGAGAATAAACTTCAGTTGATACCACATGGGACAGAAGAATTACTTGGTTTAGTCTTGCCCAAATTCCTGACCCAGGAAGTTAGAACATAAAATGGTTTAGTCATTAAGTTTTGAGGCAATATTATTTTTCTAGGACTCCCACAACAATGTAACACAAACAAAGGGAATGTGCTGTCTCATCATTTTGGAGTGCAGAATCTTGAAGTCAAGGCATTGGCAAGGCCCCTCTTCTTCTAAAGTTTCTTGAGGAAACTGTCCCATATCTTTTTCTTATATTCCCAGGTTACCAGAAATCCTTATCATTTTTTGGTTTTAGATACATTCTGTCTAATCTGTTTCTGTGGTCTCATGGCTTTCCCACTCCCTGTGGTCTTTCCACATGTACATTCTCTCCACTCTTATTAGAAGGACACCAGTCGTATTGAATCAGGCCCACTTAATCCAGTGGGAGCTCATCTTAACTTTATTGTGTTTATCTATAGACTCTGTTTCCATGTAAGGCACACTAACAGGTGCCAAGATTAAAGTGTTGACATTTTTAGGAGTGAGGACACAATTCAACCACTATAGTCGCTAAAACACAAAGATTTTAATGAAAGTATTTATTTGAGGGATGAATCTAGAAAACTCTGGGACCAGGATTAGGGGAATGGGGAAGTGAGAAAAGAAGGACCCAGGAGCCAATGTTTTTGCATTATGATTGAACAGAGAGCACTGGGCTACTATGGGCAATTAGAGTCAATTCCACTGAGGAAATCTAGCAGACAGGTATAGAAAACACCTCAAAGTGGTTCCCTTTCTCCACTCTTCCTCCTTCTCCAGGAAGGAGGAAGGTAGGGATTTTTGTCTTTTGTCCTTCCATCACCACTGTGCACTGCTCCTTGAGAGTATCAGTCTCTGGACACCTCAGCTCATCACCCACAGCAAGAGGTCTATCCAGTGCAGCAGGGGCCCTGAGGGAGAACACTGGGAAATATACCGTTTTGCTATGGCTGTGCCATTGGTGCAGTGTAAAAAACTGACCTCAGGTAGATGACCTGCAAATGATATAGGGAAAAATGAAAACTCCCAACCTGAGAAGTACCTGGGACAAGTTTCTGTGCTCTAAAACTGAAGAATGAATTTTAGGAACAAACAGAGGTTATGAGCAGAACATATTAGAGGAAAGAAAACTCTCATCCAAGAGAGGGATAGGAGGGGGGTCCCAAGTGGGTAGTCCCCAGAAAGCAGTCTATTCCAAGGACTTTTATAGAGGAAAACCATGTGGTAGGGCAAGTCTAATGTGGTAGAGAACATGGGAACTCGCTTAGGTGGATAGGAGGTGGAACAAACCTGTGGGCAATCAATGAGATTACAGGCACCACTGCTCAGGTAAAATTAATTGAATCCAGTTTCTTCCTGTTTGGGACTGGGTTAGTGACTCAATTGGGCTCTTTCAAAGTGATTGATACCTACTTAGAATATCAATCCCTGATACCCATTCCTAGGGAATTATGTAGCTGTATTTGTTTACTCTTGTCTCGAGATCTGGCCCACTGCAGAGGAGCGTCTGTTTATATTTGTCTTCCATGTCGTCCTTGAGAGCCTGGCCCTATCTAACTGCCTATATTTCTATATAATTTGGCTGCCTACAACACTACATTTATTGTTCTTGAGTACAGACAGAACATTACTCAGATGGTAGAAAGGCCAAAGAAATTTTCTCGGTAGGTGAGTTGTAAGCCCACTTTTAAGTTATTTGGTGTTTCTGCCACATTTTCTCAAAAACCCTTTACAAAGTTTACCACTAGCACAGACCTTATGTGAATTTTGTGGAGTAGGATTTGGGTGGGCACACATACCACATCCTGATTCACACATTTCTGGAGCAGAGTAGGTATTACAGTTTAACAATGCGATGTCCTTTGAAGACCTCTGAGTTGGGTACTTGATCTCCAGTTCAGCAGTATTCAGATGTGGGGCCTATAGAGATGACTGGATCATGAGGGCCCTGATCACAGGGATGACTTAACACGTTGATGAGCTCATTAGCTGAATGGTTGTTAGGAGGTTAGACCTAGTTGGAGAGAGCAGATCTCTGCAATTGTGCTTTGAAGGACAGATCTGTTCTTGGACCCTTTTCCTCTCATTCTGCTTCCTGGCTGCCATGGGGTGGCCAACTCCTCTCTATGACCTTTCTGCCATGATGCTTCTGCACTGGAGCCAGCCCACCATGGCCTGAAACCTCTGAGCCAAAATAAATTTTCCTTCTTTAAGTTGCCTTTCTCAGGTGTTCAGTCACTGTGATGAAAAGCTGCTAGTACACAGCAAGTAGAGCACCAGGAATCATACATAAATGGAATTTAGAAGAAGCAATAGAAAATGTCAGAAACAACCTTGAGAAAATGGGGCGCTGAGAATTGGTAGGAAATGCTTTGGAGTTAACACACTTATTAAGCCAGTCACTTGCATTACTATGATACTATTCAATCGCATAGCGCATTATAATATGCCAAACACTTTTACTAACATCAGACTATTTTTGTCTCCATGCCCCAAGAGAGGTTAGGTGTCTTACACAAGGTCAAATGAGGGTCAGAGCTGGAGATAAACTTTGTCTCCTTGCAGTAGAAGTCAAATATATGACTACATTACTCCTACCTGTGCAAATTCAATAGCTGAGCTTTCAACTATTTAAAGAGTTCAAGCAGTGCAATAATTTGACATGCACCACAGCACGATGAGAAACTCCAGTTATAGAAGGCTGATCTGAAGGAGGGAGCACTCGGCAAATGTGTGAGCCCAGTGTTTCTGTTCTGTGCAGTGGTACACAGGGGGAAAAATGTATATTTGGAAAGTCTTGGGGCCTACCAGTGGTAAAGGGCAGATAGATAAAAATTTTCTCCTCTAATATGTATTTCCAACAGGTGAACTGAGTAGTATTCTTAAGTAAAAAGTAAAAGATATCAATTTTTCAGGTCTTCCATGTTTAAAAGCATGAATGAAGCCTAAATCTGTTTGCAATAATATACTTCCACTATCCTTTCTCTGTTTAAGCTGTTGCTATGACAACTAATCCAAAATATCCTGACTCCTTTCCCAAGAGACTGCTCTTATGGGAAAACATGCAGTGATGCTCAACTTAGAAATCCAGTGTGCCACAGTGGACTCTTAACTACTTTTTGGGATTGAGAGAGGAATTTATTTGCAGTTCTGTTTAGAATTGAAGCAAAATTTTTAAAATCAACTTTAAGATGAGCAGAAAATGACATTTAAAGTTTAAAATTCTCTGTAATATGTATGCTTATGAATCAGGTTTAAGGTATGAGGCATATATCTGTTTTTTAATTTTAAATATAATCCAGGGCTAGGGCTATAGCTCAGTAGCACAGCACTGGCTCAGTATGAGCAAGGTTCTTGGTTAAATCTCTAGCACTAAGAAAGGATTCCAGAAATATACCCCAGGTAGCAGTGGTACAAGATACAATTTATTTATCCAGATGCATTGTGTCCTTTGCCGCATCCTTTCTATAAGTAGGTTCATTATGTCATGACCCAAAGGTGAATGTCCAGAAATTTAGCACCAAATGTTCTATACTTTGTGAAATCAAATAAGTCAGATTTGGGGTGGATTCTTCCTTCCTTATTCTACTTTTACATATTGTTGGATTTTTCAAATTATGAGTATGTATTAAATTTCAAAAACAAAAAAGCAGACAGGTTGTTACTGTTTCCATCAGAGTTCAATTGAAAGAAGAAGAACCTTAGAAACTGTGGAATACAGCATCTATTATGGGAATTAGACCTCCCATAATGTGAGAGGTTCTGGAGAAATGAGAGCTTGAAAGACAGCTGGTAGACCATAAGGGCCATCAATCAGTCAACCCAAGAAGCAGGGCACACCCAGCCTGCAAGCTGGGACCACCAGCAGCTGGGAAAGAAGCATGGCTTCACAGCTGGGCATCATGAAATGAACCTGGGGTGCCACTGGTACACAGGGGATAGAACCAGCTAGAAACTCCATCTAACCACAATGACCTCCAAAAGCTATGCTGTTGCTCCATTTGCTCCTGCAAGTTACTCTTTTAGACAACCACATCCTAGAGTCAGCTAATCTCTCTCCACCTAGGAACTACCATTCTGAGCAACAAATTTGATTCCCTATTAGCCAGGTGGATGCAGCACTCACAATAGTGTTACCACAAAGAGTTGTATTTATTTGATTCTGATCCAAGTCCTTAATGAAGTTAGGCATAAGAAATCTCATTTCTCTTAGATCACCCTACTGTTTATGAATTTAAATCTCTGACATGGTCTCTTGTGTGTCTATATCTTGTTGTGTCACCATTGTGAAAAGCCAATTAATTAGAGAATAGGTACCTGGGTTGTGGAAAAAGCAGTATTTCCCGTCCATTGTTTATAGATGACAAAAATCTAAACCAACATCCTCATGTTTTTACTCCTTAATGCTGGAGAGCTAAAAATCTCTCGAACTCCACAGCTATTACTGCTTTGTTCACACATCACCTACCAATCAGTGTCAGATCACAGAAATTTCATTGTAAGATGTACAATGGAACTTTCTGCTTCACTGAGCTGACTGGTTATGGCTCTATTTTCATCCCTGTGAAGTAGAATGTGTCACACTATGGTTACTATCTGATAAATGATGCAAAATTGTTGGTCTTTTGATATTATTTATTTGTCTCAAATGTATAAAGATACTAAGTGTCAAGTAAGTGTGAGCATTGAGGATTAGACAATGCATGCTAAGGGGAAACTGACCAACAGTGATCCAAAAGCACAAAAGCAAAGACAATCCCAAGATTCAGCTTGATTGTACATAAGAGTAATCGTCATCACTGTCTCCTGGAAAGTCATCATCCTTGTCACCAGAGTATATTGTTAAGAGTGTCATTAATATGTACCAGATCAATTTTGAGTCATGTTTTCTTTAGCTCTCCACTTACACTTTCTTTGTACTTTATCTACTTTTGCTTGAGAATGCCTTGGTGCATACTTAAGATTTAAAAAACTAGGAGATGCTGACTGTTGCCCTGAGAAGGCACTGCCTCTGTTCATCGCTCTGAGAAATGTCTATTTTATAATCACATAATGAGTTCTTAAAACATTCTCTTTAAAAGGATAGCTACCATATTATAAAATCTGGTGTTATTAAAATTTGATAACCTCATAACAGCCATTTGTGGTTATTCAGTACTTAGGGCTCCTTCAAGAGATAGTACATACCGTTTTCCTATAGTGAATTATTTATGACTATAAAGGAAGAGTAAAGAATTCTAAGTTACTAAAAGAAATATTGGCCAGTACAATGGCTTTCCTTTAGCTTGCCAGTTTTTCTAGTCTCATAGTACAATGGTAAGAGAATGAGATTTGGGTTAAAACATCCTACTCTATTATATTCTAGCCAAATGGTCCATGGCAGGTTATTTAGCTGTTTTGAGGTCTGGGATTTATATATATAAAATAAAAATAATAACTTTCAGCTGGAGTCAAGTGATATTATGGTTCTACAACCAGATTTTACTTATAAAAATGGCATCCTTACATGTTTCAACCTAGAATGCTCTTCACAGATGGGCTGCCTGGCATATTGTCAGCACACAAGGGAGGTTAGTTCTAATAATGATTTAGCTGAGTGGAGCTTAAGAGCATTTATGGGGGTGGTCATATCTGTTTTCTTCAGTTTGTACTTTCTCTGAGCTTATGCCTTCAAAATCTTTCATTTGAGCATTTACTTTTAAATTGTCCTCATTTATTTGCAAACTTTATTCTTTAATCATTGTCTTGAACCACACTTGTTAAAGCTATGATTAGTTTTATTTCAAAACTTAAATGATAACTTTCAAAGCAAAACAAACCACCAATAGAAAGAATAGGTAAACTACAGAATGGAGAAAAAAAAAAAAAAAGAAAAAGAAAACTTTACCAGCTAGTCCACAGATAAAGAACTAATATCTAGACTATATAAAGAACTAAAATGGGCTGGCAAGATAGCTCAGAAGTCTGAAGTGCCTGCTTAGGCAAGCTTAGGTAACCACAGGGACTACGGTTCAATCCCTGGCACCACATGCTGTGCCAGTCCCACCCCTAGGGCAGGCTGAACCAACCATAACATAAAGTTTGTAAAAATGTTAAAAAAATAAAATAAAGGGCTGGGGAGATAGCTCCGTGGCACAAGTGCCTGCCTGGCAAGTGCAAGGTCGTGAGTTTGAACCCCAGTCCCACCAAAAAAATAAATAAATAAATAAATAAAAATAAATAAAAGAGAAAGAAAGACAGACAGAAAGAAAGAAAAATGGCTGGGTGTGGTGGCACAGGCCTGTAATCCCAGCACTTGAGAAGCTGAAGCAGGAGGATCAATGTGAGTTCAAGACCAGCCTGGGCTACAAAAGTGAGCGCAAGGCCAGCCTGAACTGCATAGCAGGACCCTGTCTCAAAAAGACAAAGAGAAAGAAAGAAAGAAAGAACTAAAATAATTAAACCTCTCCAAATTTGAAGACTCAATGAAAAACAGGCATCTGAAATTAATAGAATGAATGAATACTTCTTTTTTATTTTTTGCTTTAATTCATTAATTTATTTATTTGATATAGGGTCTCACTATGTAGCTCAGACCAATAGTGAGCCTCCTGCCTCAGTCTCCCCAGTGCTGGGGCTATAAGCATGCACACCATGTCCAGTTTCAGGGCCAGCATGGTGTGGCTGAGGTTTAGAGGCCCATATGGAATGCGGTGCAGGGAATTGAACTTGGGTCCTTGTGCTTTTCAAGCAGGTGCTCAGACTACCAAGCTATCTCCCCAGCGCTGAACACTTCTTTTCAAATGAAGAAGCACAAATGTCCAATAAAAATACATTAAAAATGGTGAACATTGCTAACCTATCAAGAAATACAATTAAAATTATACTGAAATTTTATCTCAATTCAGAAAGAATGACTATCATCAAGAATTCAACCAACAACAAATCCTGGCAGGCTGCAGAGGAAAAGAAACCCTTATCCATTGTTGGTAGCCATATAAGCTGATATAACCACAACAGCAACCAGGACTGAGATTTCTCAAAAAACTAAAAATAGAAATTCCATTTGATCCAGCTATTCTCTTCCTAGGTATCATCCCCAAAGAATTAAAAGACAGCATTACACAGAGATACGTGTATATCCACTTTTATAACAGTGCAATGAATAATAGCTAAGTCTCAGGAATAGCCTATGTTTCCATCAACAGATGAGTGGATAAAGAAATGTAGGTATTTATACACAATAGAATACTACTCTGCCAGAAACAAGGATAAGCCTGAATCGTGTGTAGGGAAATGGATGCACCTGGAGGTCATAATCTTAAGGGAAGTAACTCAGATACACTAACTTCAATGCCATATGGTTTCTCTTATATGAAAACTTAATATAAAGTACAAAATAAAAGACAGATAATAGGAAAACAGAGGGAGAGGGTAAAAAGGTATTGGTACTTCAACTTGAATGATTATCTAAAATTGTATCTGAACTTAGTACATTTGTCTCACATGTTTTATATGTTGTTTGGCCTATTAGTCTTGTTTTCAGTCTGTGTATGTGATAATTAACCTTATAAAGTGTTATAAGATAACTGAATAACTCTAATTCTGAAAAAATAAAAAGGGAAGGAGGAAAAAAATAATTGAAATGTGTTATGCACACATACTAACCAATTGCCTGCAGTGAATATAACCATTATGTACTGCAAACATGTACTAATAAAAGTCAAGAAGAAAGAAAGAAAGAGAGAGAGAGAGAGAGAGAGAGAGAGAGAGAGAGAGAGAGAGAACCACAAATGATAACAGACAAGATAAAAGGAGAAAAACCTAATGTCAGTCTGGTGAGAGCAGCCACGAAGCCTTAACCTCAGAATCTATAGAAATATTGGCAAAATCTAGATCCCATAAGCTCTACCACATTCTCTAAGTGTGAACCAAAACCTGTGTCAAATGCAAGCTGTGTTAATTTGAAGTCTACAAAATGACTTGGGTGAGCCATCCATGCAAACTGGGTGCTGGTCTCCATCCATCAGACATTAACATTTTTTTCTTTTCTTATTAAATGTATTTGGTTGTTACAGGGTCTCCCTATGCAATTCAGACTCATTGTGATACTTCTGTTTTTCAGCCTCCCTAGCACTGGAATTACAGGCATGTGCCACTATGCCAGGACTCTGTGACTGGCACAGAATGTGGTGCCAGGCATCAAACCACGGTCCCCATGCTTGCCTAAGTTTGCCTAAGCAGTTGATTTCGTCTGCTGAGTTATCTTTTCAGCCATTTCTTTCTTTCTTTCTTTTTATTATTATGGCCATCTCAGCCTATCCTGTGCGTGGGGCTGGTGCATCATGTGGTGCCAGGGATCGAACCGCAGTCCCTGTGGTTGCCTAAGCTTTCCTAAGCAGGCGCTTTAGAGCATTGAGCCATCTCGCCAGCCCCGTCAGCCATTCTGTTACATCTTGTGTTTAGTGCAGGATATCATCAAGCTCCAAGAAGTTCAAGAGAAAACCAGGAACTCTGTCCTAGTACAGGAGACTCGGTTCTCTATTCCTCAGAAAACTGCAACAAGAGCTTTGTTTCCTCATCAGTAAAACATTGGGACTCAGTGAGTCTCTTAGTGTCTTCCTGCATTAACTTCTTTGGCTCTATAATTCCATATTCTTTGATATTGGTTAACTGCTGCTCAAGTGATGTGGATTTTGATTAGTTTAAGAATGGGTCAGGGCTTTAGGGTCTCTTCCCAAATACATGGTTTTATTATTCTTTATTATCACTACGTGCCTTGCCAAAATAATATGGCATTCTTCACATGGTTCCAGAAGGTGCTAGTCAGGCTTGGATAAATCTGCTTCACCAAAACCTCAGAGGCTGGGAAGAAAGGGTACTGTAATATTCATCCATCTATTGAACAAAATAGCTGTGCATCTATTATCTGGAAGCTAATGTTCTTAGGACATATTAAAGTAACTAACACTCCTTGTTCTTTATATTTGAGGAATAAAAAATAGGGGGGGGAATAGTGGTATGGCTTCAATTCCCTTCTAAAGTTCCTGTATTGAAAACTTACAGGAGCTGGCCTGATAGCTCAGTGTACTAAAGCACCTGCTTTAGCAGAACACAGCCTCTGGGGTTCAATCCCTGGCATGCTGTGCCAGCCCAGCTCCCCAGGTACGCTGAGACAGCAATTGAGGCTGGGCATGGTAGCACACACCTGTAATCCAGTGCTTGGGAGGCTAAAAACAGGAGAGTCACTACGAATTTGATGTACATAGTGAGACTCTGGACACCCTGTAGACCCTGTCCTGAATACAGAAAAAGAAAGAAAGAATGAAGAGAGAGAGAGAGAGAAACAGAGACAGAGACAGAGAGACAGAGAGACAGACAGGGAAAGCTTAATCCCTGGAAGTTCTATTTTAATGGTATGGGGCAGCTAGACCTTTGGGAAGTAATTGGAATTAGATTACATGAGGTCATGAGGGTGCAGCCCTCATGGCGCAATTACCAGCTTTATACAGAGACATCTCAACTAGCATACTTACTCTGTCTTGCCATGTGATGTCCTGTAACACTTGGGAATTTGCAGAGAGCACACCAGTAAAAAGGTCCTCACCTGATTCTGAACAGATGCCTGCACTATGCTCTTGGGCTTCTCAGCCTTCAGAGCCATGAGCTGAGTAAACCTCTATGCTTTATAAATTATCTAGACTCAGGTATTTTTGCTACAGCAACAGAAAATGGACTAAGAAAGAGAGTAAGCAATAACTAAATCTAATAAACAAGAAATAAAATATTAGTCAGTTTGGGGTACTAAGGAAATAATACAGTTGGGCAAGTGACTGTAGTGCCAGCAGTGACTCAGGCATAGTCACTTGCAGTATTCTAAAATTATATCTTGGGCTTCATGTAGCTTCTCTTCTGGGCTTTCAGCCGTGTTGATTCCATGGTCCATTAGTAGCAACCAGCTCCCATAGCACTGGTGAGTGAGCAGCATATGTAGGCATCATGAAGAGAAACACTTACACTTACAGGTCACAGGAAGTGTCATGATCCACACCTGAAGCAAGGATATACCCACACTTGCACACAGCCACCCACATGTTTGGAATGAAGACTAGGTTAGCATCTTTTCATTTTGTGGAAAGATTTTCTTAATTTTGTGGCATAACATAATCTAAGAGTTTCCAAGACATAGAAGGCATCAAAAATATCCAATCCTCTACCATCACCCTAGCCAAGTAGCTCTCAAGGTGCCACATACATGTGCGTGCATGCACACACACACACACACACACACACACACAAACACACACACACTCACACATCACTACATAGAGAAAGTTCTAGGACAGCAGATTCTCTGCCTTCATCCCAGAAACTTGATCATAGGAGTAAGGTTTTGTAGAATTTTTAATACATCTGCAATATATAATGAATACATTGATCATGAGGAGTTCGTACATGTATGAGACCCATCTTAATTCATTTTATATCCTCTCCCTCAACCCCTCCTTCCCCACTTTCCTTTTATCTCTTGGTTCCCTTCCCATTTGCAAAAGATCTACCTCCCTGTTTCCCATTCTATCTTTTAATTAGCCCATTAAATGCTTTTAATACTTTGGATTTCTCATTTAAGAGAAGCTACATGATGTTCAAGTTTGTGTGCCTGATTTATTTCACTTAACATTATTGTCTCGGGATACACCTACTGGCCTAAAATTGGCTCAAGTTTTTTATGACAAAGTAGTACTCCATCATGTGTAAAAACCGCTTTTCTTCACCGATTCATGTGGTGAGGGATACCCAATATATTTTCAAGATTTAATTAATATGTTGTACTGCTATAAATATGGATATACATGTATAACACTAACATAATATCTTTAACTTTTTCAGGAAGATACCTAAGGGGAATACTTAGATTGAGTGAAATTTTTACTTTTAGTGTTTTTGAAGAATCTCCATACTGATTTCCAAGATGGTTATACTAGTCTATACTCAAACCAACAATATGGAAGCTTTCTTTTTATCCCTTGCAGCCTCACCAGCACTTGTTATTGTTTGACTTTTTGATGGTAGTCATTCTTTCCGGAATATGATGTAATCTTAGTGTTATTTTAACTTATGTTTCTCTAAGTAGCATAGATGTTGGACATATTTAAATGTGTTTATTGTTGATTTGCACTTCTTCTGAGACATGTCTATTCATTTCAGTTGCCTGTTTCTTGATTGGGTCTTTTATTTTGGAAGCTCTAATTTTTTTGTTTTTTATATTGTAAGTATTAGATCTCTTTCCTAGCAGTAGTAACTGGCTAAATTTTTTCTCATTCTATAGGTCATCTCTTCACTCTTGCTTGTTCCATTTGCTATGCAGATTTTAAGTTGACATCATCTCATTTGTTTATTCTTGATGTTATTTCTCATGCCAGTGAAGTCCTGTTCAGAAAGTCTTTGCCAAGCAGTAAGATAGCTCAACGGTCTAAAGTGCCTATTTAGGCAAGCTTAGGCAAGCACAGGAACTGTGTGGTTCAATCCCCAGCATGCCATGCCAACTCCACCTTGCCTATGCCTTTGTCTTCGAGAGTGTTACCTACTTTATCTTTTAGGAGATTAAGTGTTTCTATTTTAATATTTAGATCTTTGATACATTTTTATTTTGGTGCATGGTGAGAGCCATGGTCTAGATTCAGTCTTTAGCATGTATACTTACAGCCATTTCACCAAGCATCATTTATAAAAGAAGTGCCTTAGTTACTTTTTACTTGTTGCTGGGACAAATACCCAACACTCAAAATAAAGGAAGGAAAGGTTTATTTAGCTCACAGTTTGTGGAGGTCTCATTTCATACTCTGCTGGCTCCAAGGCCAATGACAGTGGCAGAACAATGAAGAGCAGAGGAGGAGCAGCAGCTGTGGCATCCATCAACCCTCTCTTCCAAATTCTGTGCCAGCACTCCACTGTCAAGATCCGAAGTGGCATGACTGGGAAGATCAAGCTCTTCCAAGACCAGAACTTCTCCAAGGAGGTGGGCAGGGTGGGCCTCGCTCAACTCCTTTTATACCCTTTTTGTGCTGCATCACTCTGGGGTGATCCATCTGGCCCTAGAGTGGAACCAATCATACCCCAGGTTGGGACCAATCATGTCCCAGGGCAGGCCCTCCGCATCCTGCTGGATGGGGCCCCTGCACCCCAGAACCAGCACAGCTGATCCAGCCAAGCTTCCTCAAGTTGACACAATGTATCAACTACCACAAGAGGCTATTATTCTTCTAGCATATGTTTTTGGCTGGCTTTTGTTTTTATCACTGTAGCTTTGTGGTATAACTGCATGTCTGGGTTTGTGATGCCTCTTGCTTTGCACTTGTTACCCAAGATAGTTTTTGTTTTTCTGGGTATCTTCTTCATTTGAGCTGGGTACTACTGTGCAGAATCAGCCAAGCAGACACTGTGATCATGAAAAACTAAAGAAAAACACATGAAAATATGTGGTACTTGGGACCAGAGAGTTTAAATATATGCATCAGCATCACCCAGTCAGTACACATTAAAGAATTAGATCCTGGTGCTCTCTTTCTTTGCTATTTCTGATCTAGCTCCATTTCACTATTTCCCAGCCTTTCCTATTTTGCCCATTATATTAATACACAGGAATTGAAAGCCCTGCTTGAAAATCAGCTCAGAAGAGGATAAGATACAGAAATTATAGTTGATTGATATATTGAAATATGTATAGTAAAAATCTCCAGTGTCTGAACTATAAATTAGATATAATTGAACATTTTCTTCTTTCACAAGAAGAGACTTCACAAAGTTAGAAAAGTGTTTCTATTTTAACATTTAGATCTTTGATACATTTTTATTTTGGTGCATGGTGAGAGCCATGGTCTAGATTCAATCTTTAGCATGTATACTTACAGCCATTTAACCCAGCATCATTTATAAAAGAGGCTATTATTCTTCTAGCATATGCTTTTGGCTGGCTTTTGTTTTTATCACTGTAGCTTTGTGGTATAACTGCATGTCCAAGTTGTCTTTCAAGATAGTCCAGGCTTTGACTGCTGTTTCCTGGATCATTCACGAAGGCCCTGGAGTCCAATGTGGGCTGCTTATGCAAAACAATTCACAAACTTGTGGTTAGTAGAGGCCAGGGTTGTGTAGGGTCTTTTTTTCTGATCCACACTGCCATCTTCTGGGGAATCTCACTGTAACCAACTGTTCCATTTTTAGCACCATTGTTTCAAATCAAGGATGGGTCTGTCATCTCAACTGGATCTATTTCAATTAGCTGAAACAATGAGGGTGGTGGTAGAAGTGGGGTAAAAAATGAAGTATTTTAGGGTTTTCAGCTATCATTGTTTCTAACACATATCCCATAAAGAATATAGCTGGTCAACCAACAGAATAGAAGAAAAAACAAGAAAACTGCTTCTATTTTGAAAAATAGAAATTAATGGGATGACCATTAACAGAAAGTGAGGAAAATCTGAACAGCATGACTAGTTCTGCAACGTGGAATCATGGCCACTTTGTAAATTCACTTTGTTTTCCAAAATTTCTGCAAAATTCAGATTGTAAGGTACATGGCTTACAGTCTCAGATCACAGACTGTGCTAGTTTCCTACGATTGCCGTAAGAAAGCTACATAGCCCACATCTCTTATAGCAAGAGAAATGTACCATTTCATAATATGGAGGTTAGAAGTCAGGAATCAAGCTGTCCACGAGACATGTCCTCCCTGAGAGCTCCTGGAGATGACCTGTCCCCTGCCTTTCAGTTGGCTTCTGGCACTGTCAGCAATCCTCCACACTCCAACCTCTGACTCTTGCCACCATATGGTGGCCTTCTGCTTGTGTATCTGTCTCTCTTCTTCAAGGACAGTACTTATTGGAGTAGGGCCCATAGTACTTCAGAATGACCTCGCTTCAATTACATTTTTGTATCTTATTTCCAAATAAGGACATGTTCTGAGGTTCTAGAAAGACTATAAGGTTTAGGGACCACTATCTACTACATGAACGTTAGGTTCACATCTTGGCTTAGCTACTAATTGTCTGATTAAACTTGAGCCAGCTCATGGCAGTATCTGAACTGCTATCTTCTAACTCAAGATGAAGACAAGCTTACTTACCTCTCAGGCCTTTTGGAAAGATGAATTAGATGACTTTGTACATTCCTGGCAAAGGAAGTGCTCAACAGAAGATAGGTATTATAAGCCTCAGGAAAACAGGCTTAAGTTTAAGAAAAGGACAGAAGATCACATAGTGGCCAGACCAAAACAGGATGCTTATATAAAGAGAACATTGAGAAGCACACCTTCTACCTGATATTCTTTTCTCTTTTCCATTATATTGAGCACCTATAGGGCAAAAAATCTAGTTTTACTCAGGAGACATGAGGTTGTGCTTATCCAATTGTTTCTGGTGCCAGAGAACATTCGATCTATTTGAGCCTCAAAGGAGAAACTCAAAAAAGATGTAAGACCACCTGTTTGCACCTACCTACCCCCTCCCATGCTCTGTGCAAGTTTAACTTTCAAGGCTAGATTCATTTACTTGACTTCAAGTACATCCAGAGTCTTTGTTAATAGAGGGAGCTGTAAAATCAACTTGACAAAATGTTGCAACCTCGTCTTTCTAATTTAACTCGTTTTCATTAAGTGCTGGTTTTGAGTAGTTAGAAATATGTTCTCTAAGAAGGCTACAATATTAGCTTTTGAGAAACCAGGTATACTTGAGAATACATTTTTCCTTTGGTAAATCAGAGCCTTAAGAGGACAGGATATTCTAAGGCAAGGAAGGAAGAGGAAAATTCCAGAGGCTAACTCACTGCAGGGCACATCCCCTCTCAACCCCCGCAAAGACAGTAGAGACAAATGAAAGCCTTTGGGTAGTAACTGATTTGTTACCTGAGGAAAAGCTCCAAGGCACTGACTGTGGCATTGACTTGTGCATAGTGTTCCATATGCTCCTCTGAAAATGTCCATGAGGCTTTGTGTACACATGTGTTTACAGAATGTGTAAATAAATAGGAGTAGAATATAAAACATATGTGCCTGTGTTTATAAAATATGCATCCACTTATGCTAATGAAATTACTTCCATCTGAAAACAAATGGTCATTATCTACAGAAGTGCTATGAATTAGGGAGATTACTAAAATTTTTGTCCTTGCACTTGAAGAAACCAAGGCACTAAAGTAATGTTTTTGCTACAAAGGACAGGAAACTTGACTTACATTAACATTTTAAGCTTTATTGCCGAAAAAGCATTGAAATTGAAAGGCAAATGCTCTGAAGTTGTATTTTCACCATAGAGGAATTTTTAAATTCAAATTTACTTCCTAATGGCTGTTGCAATTGACACCCTGAGTTTTCACACATCCAGTTTTAGTAAATTTGTCCAAGCTTCCTGATAAATTGCTGTGTAACAAAATCTGAGGGCCTTGTTCCAAATGTGCATTTCTGAGTCCCACCTCCAAAGAATCTAAGAAAGAAATGATGAGCTTTAACAAACGCTCCTGGTGACTTGAGAAGCATCGTCCCAGTGTCTTGAGTAGTGAATAGAGGAGCATTGTCTCTTTTCAAAAATGAGGAGTGGGTAGGGCAGAGGCCAACACAGAAGCAAAATGAAACATAAGTCTGTGTACTCATACAACCCTGTGTACTAATTGCAACCCTTAGCAATTCAATTCAGCTAGGTTGTTAACAGGAGTTGAAGTTGTAGTGTTCCAAATGGCTTAAATATTGGTATGCATAGGTTATCTCTTCAGAAAAATACTAATTTGTCTAGGAAGCTTTTGTTAATACAATGCCCACCCTTGTTGAAATAGGACTTAAATTATAAACTGCAGGTTGTAATTTTATGGCATCAGTAAGACATTATTAACGACAGAAAACTGACTCTGTCATCATCTATTTAACTGCTACAGAATACAGACTTTGCTTGGGTCTCACTAGTTTTGATGCACACACTTCAGTGTATGTATATAATTCTATCATTCATAGGTTTATATAACTACCATTTCTACCCCAATCTAGACACAGAACTTCTCCTTCACTTCAAAGATGTTACCCACCTGCATCCCATTCATAATTACTGAAATCTACTGATTTATTCTCCATTTGAGCAGCCTTTTAAAAATTAAAAAGAATAGAGCAGAATGAAAGATAAGAAAAAACATCAAAGTGCATTTCAACGATGGGAGAGAGCATTGATTTGGGAAATTTTGTTTCAGTTATTTATATAGAGAGGTATATATGTGTACATAGGGTTGTGTTACAAAATACAGTGGAGAATTGTTGGTGGGGGGTGGGGAGGGATGTGGCATTAGACAGACTGCACCATCAGCAAAACCTTGTTTCCCACAAAACATGGTCAGTGCAATAGAGCCCTTCTCCCTTCTCCTCTGGTGATAGCTGCTATTGTTCTCCAGCTTTTGTTTAGCAATTATTTACTTCACATTTGGGTAGAAATTCCTCCTCTGGACACAAAGATGCATTGTTTTGATTTAAGCAGCAGCACTCTCTTTCAGAGATCATGAGGATGAAAATCAAATAAAAGAGCTATGAGGGGCTCCAGGACCACTGACGTCCAGGCTCACACCTTTGTATTTTCCCTGGAGCCCAGGAGATAATGGAAACCAGAAGTCAAGCACCCCCAATTTTATCAAATTTTATTTGCTAAAAGAACGGAAAAGTCTTTCTGGATTTTTTTTTTTTTCATTCATGAGCTACTTAATGTGGTACACATGCAGGCAGTTTCAAGAAAACTTAGAAATTATCACAATGTTAAATAAAAATCTTGGGGCTGGGGAGATAACTCCATGGCACAAGTGCCTGCCTGGAAAGTGCAAGGTCATGTGTTCGAACCCTGGTTCCACAAAAAATAAATAAATAAATAAATAAAAATAAACATTAAATAAAAATCTTTGTTAACATTTTAACATGCATATGCAAATGCTCCTTACCTTACATCGCAATAAATCCATTGTAAGCTTAAATTATCATAAGTAAAAATAAAGTCCACTGAACACATAAACTGTGGTACATATAAGATTTCTACTAACCGTTATCACTTCTGAACCAACCTAAAGTTGAGCAATCAAGCCAGGCATGGTGGCTCACGCCTGTAATCCCAGCACTGGGGAGGCTGAGGCAGGAGGATTGGTGCGAGTTCAAGACCAGGCTGGGCTACAAAAGTGAGCTCAAGGCCAGCTTCAACTGCATAGCGAAACCCTGTCTCAAAAAGACAAAAATAAATAAATAAATAAATAAAGTTGAGCAATCACATGTTAAATCATTGTAAATCTGGGATCATCTAAGTCATATGAGTGGCTGGGATAGTGTTTTTGTGATACTTTGCCAATGTATATATAATACTAGGCTCAAAGGAACTTATGTCTCAGTGGTGGAAGAAATTAAAGTGTGGAATAAAGCATGAAATTACGGGCAAAATCATTTAATTAAAAAGGATGA
The DNA here is from genome assembly GCA_004027025.1 of Myocastor coypus. Lineage (NCBI taxonomy): Eukaryota > Metazoa > Chordata > Mammalia > Rodentia > Myocastoridae > Myocastor > Myocastor coypus. The sequence goes on from PVJA010015597.1 coordinate 19,226, forward strand.
GAAAATGAGGAACAGGTGTTAGTTTGAGAAGAGTGAAAGAGAACCCAGGTTGGGTGGAGAAAATCTGGCTGGCCTGTCCACAAAAGAAAGGACCAGTTCTTACCGGGTGCCCAGATGGGCTAGAGTCTGGTTGATCACTGTTGCAGGCCTGGTTTTTTGAGGTGGCTCTGGAGAAGTCCTTTTGCTTGAGGGGCAATCTAGTTCCCAGAAGCTGATTGCTCCCACTAAGGGGAGCCTCAGTTCCTGTCATGCAGTAACTGCTCTCACCTTCATGAGATCTTTTATCTGAAGAGGTTATGCTAGAATCCAAGTTAATAGCAGCTTCAGGGCAAATCATGAAAATACCTGAGTTACTCTTATGTTGGTATGCTTACGCTAAGGAAAATGAGATAGGTTAGATAAATTTGAGGCTAATAAGCCAATTTTTAAGGCAGAAACACCTCAGGTGATCAACATATTGTCTTAGATGCCTTCCTTGTTGCTGAGACAAAATACTCAACACCTGAAGTTAAAGGAGAACAGTCTATTTCAGCTCACAGTTTGTAGAAGTTTCAGCCCGTAGTTGGCTGGCTCCAAGGCAGGGTGGTATTGGGGCATCACAGAGAAGGCAGGAGGCAGCAAAGCAGAAAACAGCAGCAACACAACTTAACCTACCTTTACATTTTAGTCAAGCTATCTGTATTTTGATGGGTGTGGTCCACACCAAGGGTGAGGCACCTTTAATCTGAGCATTGCATAACCTAGATCCAGCCATCTCTGAAAAACCCCAGTTACAACCACATGAGGCTTTGAGGGGACATCTGGACACATGCCATCTAGAACATGCCTACATGGAGAGCCAAGCCAGAATCAGACCCAAAGTTTAAAGTAATAAAGACGACAGATACAAAATGAAAGTTAAAGTGCTAGGCTTTGTCTTGCTCTTGGTTAGGATAGTTGAAGGTCAAAGGGAAGGCCTGAATGCCTGAATGAAGAGTTGAAGCTTTTTTTTTTTTTTTTAAACAAAAGCAGCCTTTAAATTTCTGCTTTGTCATATATATATATATATATATATATATATATATATATATATATATATATATATATGGCTTACTGCACAAGTGAGTTCGCTCATTTCCCCATTTTTTCTTCTTATTTCTGATAATTAGCTTAGGGCAAATGCACAGAGCGTTGAAAATGACACATATTTGGAGGCTTTACCAAATGTGTTTGGAAATTCTAGGAAGATTTTTCCTCAGGATATTTCCTGGCATCCTAATTGTGAGGTCAATGAGCTTTTGCTCAAAACCTAGGTGACAGAATGCTCCAGCCTGAGAGACAGTGGTGAGTGGACAGGTGTCTATTCCATTCTTGGAGTGTTTATACCTCTGGCAATAACTTCTTCAGGTTCCATTGATGCATTTGGGCATGAGTTTTAAATATGCCCAACAATATGCCTTCTATTTTTCTAACGAATGAAGGAAATCACCCACAGTGAGGGAAGGAAACCATCCCTCAGGGGTGGAACTATTTACAACACAGCCTAGCTTTAGCGATCTGGATGTCCAATTTTCAATGCTAAGAATGTTTATAGTTTGGGCCTGAAATGACTCATTCACGTCTTTTGAGACTCCAAACATTTCTCTGTCCGATGCCCCTTGAACAAATTTCCAAAATCGCCAATATGATCTCTACTGAAATTATCACTCTTCACTTCAAAACTTCATGTGAGGCCTCTTCTGGACAGCCATCTTAACTCATTTTGGAGTTAAGCTTGCTGCTTGTTTCTTGTCATAGCACACCGAAGAGAAGTACATTTGGATTACACACTATTTTCTTTATTTTCTTGAACACCAAGTCAAGAGTGGCAACACACTACTGACCATTGGCTGTCCTGAGAGGATAACCTGGTGAGGACCAAAGTGTAGGTGGAATCTCTTTGTCTTGCCTGGCAGCGCCCCCTTGTGCTGGGTATGGAACACATCCCACCACCATCTATCCGGATTGTATCATGAATCTCAATTAGTTCTTTTAAAAATTTTTTTTTATTTACTTTTTTTTTTTGGCGGGACTGGGGTTCAAACTCATGACCCTGCACTTGCCAGGCAGGCACTTGTGCCATGGAGCTATCTCCCTGGCTCCTTAATTTTTATTTTTAATTATTTATTTATTCCTTTTGTTGTTGTTGTTAGGGAAGGGTCTACAGGGTGTTCAGGGTCTCACTTCTAGATCGGACTCGTAGTGATTCACCTGTTTACAGCCTCCCAAGAGCTGGGATTACAGGTGTTCACCACCATGCCTAGTCTCAATTGCTGTCTCAGTATGCCCCGGACGGGCATGGCACAGCAGGCCTGAGGATCAAACCCCCAGCCTCTGCACCTGCTTGCAGGTGCTTTAATCAGCTGAGTTATTTGACCAGCCCCTTAATTTTTTTTTATTCTGTGACAAGATCTTGTCACTCTGTCAAGTCTATTCCCAAACTCCTGAGCTCAAACAATCCTCCTGTTTCAGCTGTTTGTTTGTTTATTTATGTGGACACAGTCTTGCTATGCAGTTCAGGTGGCCTCAAGCTCACTTTTATAGCCCAGGCTGGTCTCAAACTTGTGCTGATTGTCCTGCCTCAGTCTCCCAAGTGCTGGAATAAAGTTGTGGGGGATTTTTTGTTTTGTTTTGTTTTGTTTTCTGTCTTTTTGAGACAAGGTCTTGCTATGCAGTTCAGGTTGGCCATTAGCTCACTTTTGTAGCCCAGGCTGGTCTTGAACTCGTACCAATCCTCCTACCTCAGCCTCCCAAGTGCTGGGAGTATGGGCGTGTGCTGCCACACCCAGTAGCATCTGCTGTTTAAGTAGCTGAAAACTACAGGCAGACAACACTGCACCTAAATTTCTCCCTGGCTGATAATCAATACATACACATCACTTTCCCATAGCATGCAATTGGCAGTCAGTACGGCCAAAGCACATCTCACTCATCCAAGTACCATAGCCCAGACCATGGTATGGCTTCACATCATCTCCTGCTGGCCTTTCTCCAACTGTCATTTCAGGCTCAGGGACGGAATGTATCCTCCATCTCTTCCCATGTGGCACCAGTCTTACAAGATGTCTGTTCACTGTGGCACAGCTACCATAAGAAAGTGGCTCAGTAACTCCATCAGGCTTTACATAAACATCATCTTAGGCTCTGTTGCTTCACACCACCCATCCTCACATGATGTACTCATGCCAAAAGCTGATTCATACCTTAGACATGGTTATTTTTAATACCTAAAAAGTAAAATATCTATTCATACACACATAATCATAATGGCCTTCCCACATTTGAAGCCATTGAATTTTATGTCATGTCCATAGAGACATCTCATAAAGGAATTTTGTAAACAAACTTTTCTTGTGCAGGCCCAACATTTACAGATTTGAGATTGGTTTTATAAGATTCTTAGCAAAACAAACTACTTGGGTATAAGGAGTCAGAGTTTAAGTGATGGCTCTAGTTTGTGCAAAAGAATTGCATGGTATGAAACATCATTTTGTGTTTGTTCTAGAATAACTTAATTGTTCTGTAGTTTAGAGGATTTCTGGTTTGTTTGGTTTTTTTCCTGAACCAGGAACTCAGGTTCTTGTGCTTGCCAGGCAGACACTTATTCTACTGAACTATCTCCCCAGCCCTCTGTTTTTTTTTGTGTGTGTGGAAATAAAGCAAAGGGCTGACAACATTTTATAGAAGACAGCATATCAAAACTACATGAAATTTGATGTTTCTTTTTGTTTCCTGTAGGAATAAATCACTTATTTGCCCCTCAAATTCACATTCTATATCCACTGTTTATGTTTGGATGCATTTCTGAATTATAGTTTATGTTAGTAAGACTAATTATCCTCTTATGCTTGAATAAACTATTTTTACCCACTAACCCAATTTTGTAAATTGGGAAAATAAAATAACTATCTTAACCCAGCTCTTCCAAAAAGCAGAGCTGGAGCCCAAGATTTAAAAATTTAGGACAGTGAGGGAGAGGGAAAAACCCATGAAGAAGGAAAGATGCAAATATATGTGATAGATACTTAGTATACTGTCTAAGACATCAGAGGAGCCGCCAAGAGAAACAGCAGAAGGTGCATCTGGATGGCCCCTCCCGGAAGGGCACTCTTCTAGAACAACCTTCCAGAACGACTCCATAGGAGAGGTGAACTTTATCTGTCCAACTCATTCCCATCTCCTGTAAGCCAATGGCCACTCCCTAGACAACCAATGGTCTCTCACCTCTGGGTTCAAGTCCTGAAGTCTCATTTCTGTCGTATGACAAATAAACACGATTTATGCCCTCCCTGAAGGGAATGTTCTATGAAGTAGACAGAAGATCTCATTTAAAGCCATAGAAATTGAAGGTATTCAAATAAATGTATGCTAAAGGAAAATAGGAGGGCTGGGACACCAGTCAGCAGTAGAATGCTTGCCTAGTATTCACAAGGCCTTCGGTAAGATTCCCAACATTGGGCAACAAGAGGGAAAGAAGTGATGATAGGACTCCCAAGTACTCAGTGATTGGCCAAAGAATTCCTATTCATCTATGAAATAATGAAAAATTTATAATCAGCCCCAAAGAAACAAGGAGACATCTGAGTATAGTGAAAGACTTGGAGACTAGTCCAATACTAACAGGGATAGAAAAATGTTTCTGCAATAATAATAAGGAAAAATTAAATGTTGAATGGAAAAGTCCCAGTCAGCAATGGCCAAACACAATAGTTTATAATGGCCTTGTCAGGAAAATACTTATTTCAACAATGTCCAGGAATTCAGAGAATACTGGAAATCATTTATTCTACCTTATTTCTGCCTCCACCCTCTTTTGTGAGGTGGGATAGCCTGTAGAGTCTAAGACAAACAAAAGTTCACCTCTCCATCTGCTGTCTCATGGGGAGGGGTTTTTCCTTTAAATCTGGGAAGTAAGACATTCAAAGGTCCAAGAGCTGGTGGTTCTCAGCTTCCCCCCATGAGGAATTCATATGTTTTACATGGCACAGAGTTCCCTAAAGAGTGGCAACCCTGCTGCCTTTCAGCCAAGAAACTCACACTAAAGAAAAAAATATATATATCCCAAACCATACTGGAAACAGATCCAAAACTAACACAGCCAAATGAAACCCTGCAAGCCAAGACACTCAAAAATAGGTTTTCTCATATTGCTCGTTACTCTCCACATGGCATACAATCGAATGCCTTAATTCTCTGGTGAGCCTGTTATACAGACAACCTTTCATTTAGCAAATATTCCTGGACATTTGGGATGGGGCCTTGGACAGGAACATGCAAGCCTTGTGTGAGGTCCCTGCATTCAAGGACCTTACAAGTTATTGGAAAGCATGTGAGTGCTAACTAATACAATAGCAAAATGTCTGTGTGGCCCTGGATTAGTAAGTGATAAAGATACCTAAGGGCCCTTAGGCAAATTTTGAAAGGATGTAAAGAGCTAAAGCAAATGGGGTAAGGGTGAAATGGAGAGAAAATCTGAATCACTCTCTGGCTTCCTTTGCATTTAGTTATTTGCTTAGTTGACTTTGAATATCAGTAACTTTGGTGGTCTTAGGCTGAGCGATGGATTCCTAGTCTTCCACTAGCTTGATTGTAGATGACACCCCTGATGTGAGGATTATGACAGTGGTTACCTTGATTTCTTTTCAGGCACTTGAAGGAAGCTGTTGAAATCAGTGACTCTATACTTGGGCCTGTACTCATGTCCGCTGGGTGACCCAGAAAGGGGCCCAGAACGCCACCCTCATATCATGCTGACTCCACCATTTTCCAAACAGACATCCTAGGAAGAGCCAGAGTCTGATTTTGCCTATGTAGAGTATTGGCCATTCCAGCTCCCATCATGCTTCCTCTCCCAGTGAGTCATGGCTGACTTGTTAATTCATGAGTATCCCCAAACCCTATGCTTGGGAAGGCAGATTTGGGATTTGGTCTCCTGTCTCTTCATGAAAAAACTTTTGTTTTCAAAGTCGCTTTAATGTTAGCGTACTGAGTGGCAGGCAAACAGGCCTGGTTAAGTGACTCTAGGACAGTGGTGGCCAATCGACGGCAATGCCTGCCACAACTGGCTGTTTGACACCACTGAAAACTCTCAAAGATTTGCCTTCACTAAGCCATAGGGAATTTATGAGTAAAGGCATAAAGGAAAGCTGTATGGCAAGGTGACAGAATGGAAAATAATAATAGCAAATATTTGCCAAGTGTCCACAGTCCATTTGGTTGTTCTCTTACTTTTTCCTCATTGCTGGGACAAAATACCCAACACCCAAAATTAAGGAAGGCAAGGTTTATTTAGCTCACAGTTAGTGGAGGTTTCAGTCCATACTATGTTGGCTCCAAAACAGACTGGCACATGGCAGAAAGTAGCAGTTCATGGTGGTGGAAAACAGCAAAAAGCCAAGGAATGAGCAGCAGCTGCAGCAGCTAACAAGCCTCTCTCCCCTCCATATATTGCATGCAAATTATGTCCCAGGGTTGGTGTAGTACTCACACCCATAGTCCTAGCATTGAATCAAGAATTAATCACAAACTCTAGAAGCCATCCCATGACTGCATGAGGCTTTGGAGGGACATCTAGACACAAACCATAATAGCTGTGCTAAGCCCCTCCCAAATATTATTTCACCTAATTCTCACATGAGTTACACAAAATAGGCATTTATTAGCATCTCACTTTACAGAGGTGACAGCTGATCTTGGAGCAGCTAAGCAACTTGTCCAAGGCCAATGTGTTAGTTATGGTCAAGGCAAGAATTTGAACTCTGGATGAAGATCAGGTCAGACCAAGGATCCTCACCTGCTAGGCCTATGTGGGCTAACCCAAGGTGTGGAAAGAACACCAAGAGAAAGGAGACTCAGGGCTCAGACTCACAGCCCATCTGGGAGGAAAGCCAAGAGGCCAGTGTAAGAGTAGAGCTCAGGAGAAACCACAGCCCACCATGCAGGGCCAGCCACAGGCAGGGAAGAGCTTGTCCCAGCCAGTAGTTCTCAGAACCAGCTGTGTCAACATCCCCTGAGAACTAGGAATGCAGATCTATCAGGTCATATGCTTTAGAAGTACAACTCAGCAATCCTGAGGCAAATTTGGAGAGATGGAAAGGTGGTGTGTTATCAGGGGTGGGGTACAGACTAGTGGTCTTTTCCAAGTTCTTATTGTTACATTCAATGAATTTATCAGGTTGCTACTGTGGGAAGGTAAAGCTCTGAGAATCTGACTCCAAGGACAGGGATGGAAATACATCTAGTAATCATTGGCAAAGAAAGGGACAAGAATTGGGTGGCTTTTGTTAGAAGGAAAAAAAAAAAAAAGACTAAAAAGAGAGTCTGACTTTATATAAAATACCACAATCCACAAGATTCAAAATTATGAGACAGCAAGGCATACAGCATTCCCAAAATTACTTTCGGCACAATCTGGAGGCCCTGGGGATGGAAGCTGGGGAGAAAATGATTAACAAATGAGTGTTGCTAAGATCATCAAGAGAGCAAATTTAAAAATAAGATTAGGAGATTGAGGCCAGGCATGGTGGCACACACCTGTTATCCCAGAGTATGGAAGACTGAAAATAGGAAAATCACTGCAAGTCCAATCTGTGTAATGAGACCCTGTAGACCCTGTATTAAATACAGGGTGTGGTGGCATACCCTTGTAATCCCTGCATTCTCGTAGGCTGAGGCAAAAGATGACAAATTCCAGCCCAACATAGGCAACTTAATGAATTAATGTGATCTTGTCTCAAGATTAAAGAGGGAGGCTGGGCTAGCAAGATGGTTCAGCGATCTAAAGCACCTGCTTAGGCAAGGTTAGGTCAACCACAGAGACCACAGTTCGATCCCCAGCACCACACACTGCACCAGCCCCAGCGTCAGGCCACACTGAGTTGGCCATAATTAAATAAATAAATAAATAAATGCTTTGTTTAAAAAAATAATAAAATAAAAAGGGTAATGTAGCTCAGTGTGAAGGCCTTGCATTCCCCAGTATAAATAAATAAATAAATAAATAAATAGGGCCAGGGAGATAGCTCAGTAGAATAAGTGCTTACTTGCCAAGCACAGGGTCCTGAGTTCAATCCCCGGTACTGTAAATAAATAGATAGATAGATAGATAGATAGATAGATGCAATAGAATAAGCAGGGAATAGAGGTTTAGCTAGTATAGCATACACATGTCAAATTCAAATGTACAAGAAATAAAATATTTTTATTTATGTTATATATATTTTGTCTTTGTGGCTAATGTACTGGGCTGACTTTGAGAAATTATTAATGATTTTCTCAGTTGAAAAGAATACTGAATTATGATTTTCCTATGATAAGATCTATACTTTCAAGTATATAGTCGATGATTTCTAGTATAGTCATGAGGTTGTGCCACCTTCACTATTGTCTAATTCTTGAAAAGTTTCATCTCCTCCGTGAGAAATTCCAAACTCACAAGCTTTCTTCTTTCTGCCCTAGGGCCCCAGAAAATGTTAATCTATATTCTGTCTTTACGGACTTGCCTATCTGAACACTATGCAAATGAGATTGCACAATCATTCTCAGATTTCTTATGGCTAATATTATAAGTATAATTGATTTTTGTATGTTGATCCTGTGCCCTGAAAACTTGCTCTGTTTGTTCCAAAGTTCTAATAGGGTTGTATGATCTGTTACACTCCTTAAAATTGTGTATACACTAAATCATGTCAGGTATTTTTTATCAGTATATCTCTGCAATACACAGTAATTACATTCCTCTTGGGGAGCTGGTACGCACACAAATCACATCTTGATCACTTTTACCCCTTATCCCCTGCCCCTCTTTGGCAGATTCCACTTCCCACCCCTATAGAGGCTACCTCTGTTTCCTATGATTTCTCTTTTGTTTGGCTCTCTACTCATATTTTCTTATTTACTTATTTACTTACTTACTTATTTATTTATTTATTTACCCTGGGTATAGGGCTGGCATGGCCTGTGGTGTCGGGGATAGAGCCACAGTCCCTGCTGCCTGCCTAAGCTTGCCTATTCAGGTGCTTTTAGACTGCTGAGCTATCTCACCAGCCCTTTATTCATATTTTGATAAAATTTTCTCAGTAGGTTTTGGAGCTCATATGTCTAATATTTCACAAAAACTAAATTTCTAGTTTCTGAGAGATTTTTTTTTTCTGAGAGATTGTTGAACATTAAATAATCAAAAAATATTTGGCTAAAGCAGTATATTTTCCTCTGACACTAACATCATGGATCTAATGTTCAAAAGTGGTGGGAGGTTGACTTTGGTATGAACCTTAGCACACATTTTAGCATGAAAACAACTGTAGGAGTTAGAACATGCCTGACTACTTATTGCCACATACATAGTTTAAATAAGTAAACTATTCATATATTTTACAGGTTCAGGAAATGTAAATGAAAAATTTTTCTTTTAATTCATGTATTAAACTATATGCAATTAAATAATATGTCATCTGGGGGACACCCAGTCAGGAGCCCCTTCCTGTCTCTCTCTCAGACAGGAGCCTTCTTTCCCTCAATAAATATGTTCTGCTCATTAAAAAACTTAAATAAGTAAATAATACGTCATTTGCAAATACAAATAGGTCTACTCTTCCTTACCAATCCAGGTATTTTTTTTATTTCTTCTCTTTGACTAATTGTCCTGGTGTCACTTTATTTTTTAATCTTAAGCTCCCATCCTGCCACGCTTTGGTCCTCTAATCATCAGCCAGTTTGGGTTTAGGTTTGTGTTTTCCAGGTTTGGGTCTAATTATCAGGCTCTTGCACAACATGCAGTCACCATCAGAGAGCGGGTGGTCTGGTCCTCGGGGATATCCTCATTCTTGTTGTGGTCTAATCTGCAGACAGGGGGCCATGCAGGTCCCAGCTGTGTCTCCCTGACCTCATGTTCTCCTGTGCACTGCCACAGCCATCATGATGTTTTCCTTATGTACAGTTGCTCCCCATTTTCTCTGGCTATGAGAGGGATCCTGGACCAACACAAAGCCCTTGTCTTTTGACCCTGAACCTCAGACTTTGACCTGGCTGGAGGACAGATTATGGAGGTGCAAGAATTTAGTTCTAGAATGTCCTCCTAAAGCCATGTGTTCAAAGATTGGTCCCCAGCTCTTGGTGTGGCTGGAAGCCTTTAGGATGTTAGCATCATTTCTTTATAATTATATGTAAAGCCCTCATGAACATTATTAATTTTAGTGGATGATCACTTTTGGCTTATTTTCTCAATTTCTTCTTTCTGCATTGCCTATTTCTCTTTATTTTCTTATCATTTATTGCTGCTAAGTAGTTCTATTAAATTATAGGGTATCACTTTAGTGTAAAAATTAGCTGCCATAGAAGGGTCATGATGATCCAGGGTTGAGGGGACCACGGCAAAATTCAAGAACAAGAAAATAAGTGACATTGCAAAGCATGTAGGAAGGCAGAACCTTAATCTGTGCTCTGAACGTATTCTTAATAGAGATTTTGGTTCCTCTTTGGAGAGGACTAAATGTAAGTGCACTCAGATTCCTGGTGTCAGGGGTGAATGAGAATATGGGGTTTATATGGTAAAAGAGAAACTTCTAGACTAGACCCCTAGAGTGTGTCTCTGAGTATCACATTGTGCAGTGTGTTGCTAAGATGGGTACATAGTATAAAGAAAGCAAAAATAAACAAACGCCTGTCCCTTGTCTAGGTTAGAACCTTCAACTTAAAGACATTTTACAGCAGCCATGTGCATTTAATTCACTCTACTTAGGGGGAGGCTGGGACAGGAGTGTGGTGTGCACAAGTCTCAGCCTTGCTGCTGCCAGGGTGGCCTGTGAGACACTGTAGAAGCAGCTGAGATTGCTGGACAAGCGGCACAGCAGCTCAGACCCTCTGGCACAGGGCCTACTTTTAACAAGATCCCAAGGGATCTGTGTACACAGTGATGTTTAAGAAGCGCTGCTCTAAGAGTATCTAAAGAAGATGGATTTTCGGAGGGTGGATATACATTTTAGCTACCACCTACAATTCCCAAAACAGGTTCCTGGGCTCAGGCTTGTTCACAAAATTAGAGCAATGAATATTGACTGACAGTAGAGGCTACCGACTTAACTCTGAGAGATTTACAGGTGAGACCAGAGAATTTGAGATCAATCACCTTTCTGTGCACTCTTCCTACTTCTTAAATTGCCGAGGTGGGACAGGTTGGAGACAGCAGGAAGTAGGAGCTTACAGATAGAAAACAGCTACCATCCAGTAGCCACACAGATGGAAAAACCTTCCAAGAAAGGACAGTGACTTCAAAGATGAAGTAGCGGTGCTAACAGGAAGGAAAAGCTGGGGGTCATATCAGAGGAGGCTTTTCAGCATAGCTGCTGTAGGAACATATTTTTGTTCCAAGGACTGGCCCAATCCTAGAAAGGAGATGGTCCAGCCCCCTTGTTTGACCACAATTGTGCAGCTACTAGCAGGCAGCAGGTGCAGGGGTCACATTTAGCCTCATCTCAGTGCTGCCCCACACTCTGTGAGGCCATGATGGGCCGGCGCTCGACATCTACACTCAGCTCCCTTGTGTGAACACTTTTACCTCCTTCACTGACAAGAAATCACCAGACTTCTGGACTCATTTAAATTCTGGATAAGACTTGGATTCCTTTTGTTGAAATAAATTCTCTCCCTAGCTGTTTGAAGACAGCAGTTAGCACAGAGTCTCTTTCTGCAAACTTGTGCAGAAGTCGACCACATGCAGCATGTCTTTGGGGAGCTCAGAGGCACGGAAAGACAGCCGCTTGTTTCTGGCATGGACCTAGGACCTGAGATCTGGTTCTGAGTGCACCTGAAGCTTTCTGAACCCCAGTTTGCAGAAAAGGCACCCGCAAAGAGCAGATCTGTGCCAGCTTCTTGAGTTTCCATTCTTGGCTATGATGTGATCACAGTTTTTAGAGGGTCTGTTCCTGCCACCCTTCTGATGATTTTGTAAGCACATAATTCACAGCACTGGATCACTTTCTGCTTAAAGGACCTAAGGCACTTCTATTTTCTGCTGCTAAATCTTGGCTGATACATTTCACCCTCCTAAGTGTGAGGCATAAATTTACAAAACAATTATGATTTCAGAAAGAGCACTCTGAAGAACCATGAAAAGTTTCCCCCAGCTCCTCTCTCACTGAATACTAATGCTCGTTATTTCAAACACAGATGTTTTTCACAATGTTCTCTTATTTTGGAATTTAAATTACATCATCACCCAAGGATAGGAGAATATAAACACTGTCATACCTCAAAAACTCGAGGCATCAGGGAGAACACTAGAGCTTCCATTCAATTTGAGATGGAAGTGCTTGCTGAAAAACACGTAAGACTGACTCAACAAGAATTACTGGGGAATGGAGCAGTTTTAATTTTTTTAGTAATATTTTCATACAACATGAATGCTTTCTTATTTCAGCATAGCATAATTTGCATTCATTCCCTGGACTCAAAGTGGTCCATATTAAAGTTCACACAAAAGGCTGGGGAGAAAGCTCAGTGGTCTAAGTGCCTGCCTGGCAAGTGCAATGACCTGGGTTTGATCCCCAGTACCATATGTCATGCCAGCTGTATGCTAAGACAGCCATCAAAACCAGGCGCGGCAGCGCAAGCCTGTAATCTCAGCTCTGGGGAGCCTAACAGGAGGATCACCACAAGTCTGAGCTGCGTAGTGAGACCTCATACCAAATAAATATTTATCATTTCTATTTTAGTATATGTGCTGCCAAAGTGAACACAAATAAAGATTTAAAATAAATAAACAAATGAATTTCACACAAAGATTTAAAGTTATTAGTACTGAGGATCAGGAAAGGCCTAAAGGACACAAAGCCTTTGACTCTGTTTGGGGAAGTGAGGGGAGAATGGGAGCTGAAGGTGGACACCAAACCATGGAAGAGAGCACTGAAAAGAAGAAAATAGAAAAGAAGAAATGCTCCAGAGTTAACCAGGTGCTTGCTGATACTGCCAAGCAAGTGGACTTCTGATCTGGGGATGCAAATCTCCACAAGGACAGATTTCTTTGAGAGCAGATAGAAATATCTAGAGATGGATATGCTGCTATCTCCCTTCTGGTATCTTTTAACAAAATGAAAAAGTTGACTACTGATGGCAAGTTAATAGCCAGAGCACTGAAAAGCCCAGCTATTGTTGAGGTGGACTTAAAAGGCACCAGGATCAGAAGTAAAAAGGCTCTGGGTGAAAGACCAAAGGATGGGGATGAGTGCTCTGTGTATGTGAAATTACTTCCTAAAATGTTAATCACAGCTGGATTGAAAGAGTATTTGGGAAATGTGGCAATGTTGTTTATGTAAGTATACCACATTACAAATCTACGGGAGACCTGGAGGGTTATGCCTTTGTGGAATTTGAAACAAAAGAACAAGCTGCAAAAACTATTGAGTTTCTGAACAACTCACCAGAAGAAGCACCAGAAAACCTGGCATATTTCCTAAAGTAGTGAAAAACAAGCCCATTCCCAGCTTAAGAGTAGTTGAGGGGGAAAAAAAAAAAAAGAAGAAGAAGAAAGAGGACAGGTAAAGAAAGAAGATAACGTGCAGGGAAGAAGGTAAGTATGGACACAAACAACCAGAATATCTGTAAAGTAAAAGAGCTAGAATCAGCTCCAAGGACTCTGAAATGGAAAGTGCAGAACCCCAAAAGCAAACCAAGAAAAAGAAAAAGCGAGACAGAACTGAGATGTCCAGCTTATCTGATAAGAGACCTGCAAAGAAAAAGGGAAGAAGCAGCTCTGCAGATGCTGAAAGCCTGGCTCCCAAGTCAAAAGTTAAGAAAACAGCACACAAAGACATTTTAAAAAGAGGCTTCTAACGTTCTGAAAGAGAACAGAGATTTAGAACTCACTACAGAAGAGAAAAATATTAGAGACATCAAAAAAGGTTCTCTATTAAAAACTAAAAGCACAAATATATATATACATAAAATGGGAGAAGTCATATCTTTGTAGGTCCTATGGAAGAATGAATGGGTAGATCTAAAAAGAAGTATATCATACTGCAAAAAACCAGCATTGCTTCTTTAAAAAAGACAACATCACAAATAAAATCAGAATCAGAAATGGAAACAGAGAGCACAGTGCTTAGTACAGCTGCAGTGAAGAATGGAGAACCCAGTGGCCCAGAGGTGAGGTCCCAAGGGCCACACACGGTTCATGAGTGTAGTCATCGTGAAGATCAGTAGCTCAGAACCTCTTCCTGGACGCAAGCAAATCCGGGTTATGCCGGCTGGATCTCAGAAGTTGTATATGTTGACCTAGAAGGAGACACATAATGTCATGCTAGATTTAAAACCCCAGAAGCAGCCCAGACACTAATGAGATTAAAAAGAAGTACAACGGGAAACTCGAGGTCTTTTCTGGTGATCACAAACAGAGATACTGGCAGAAGATTCTGGTAGATAGAGAAGCCAAGCTCAGTCAGCCGCAGGAGAAGAAGAGAGGCACTAACAAGTTAATCACCGAAGCTGAAAACATTAGACTGGAAAAGATTCAACAAGCAAGTGAACACATTCGCTTTCCCGAATGACTGAAGAGTGGGCTCTCCTATTTCACCTTGTCTTGGATGTCGTTTGACTACAGCAGCACCATAATGTTTTATAAGATCTACGCTTAACAAAAGGTAATATTTTAGTTCCTCAGCTTGTAATTAAGATTTTTTTTGAAGATGAGTCCATTGTATACCACAGTTTTTCGTTAAACACTTTATTTGTTGAAATTATATGTCAACTACGAGTTTGTTTTTTTCTTTTCTGTATTTTTTTAGGGAAAGGTCTACAGGATGTTCAGGGTCTCACTAGTAGATTGGACTCAGTGATCTGCCTGTTTACAGCTTCCCAAGAGCTGGGATTATAGGCGCGCGTCACCACGCCCAGTCTCAATTTGCATCTCAGCATGCCGCAGGGGTGGAATCAGCACTGAAGGCCCAGGGATTGAACCCCTAGCCCCTGTGCCTGCTTGCAAGCGCTTTAATCAGCTGAGCTATTTGGTCGGTCCTAAATTCGTTTTTTTCACATGACTTTGTACATGCATTTTGAATATGACTGCTGATTTTGGTTTTATTTATGAAAGCAGTACAACATTGCAAAAATTAAATACTTCATGTAAGGTCAAAAAATAATAAAGTTATTAGTACTAAGAGAAAAAACTTGTTTCAAAAGCCTTATATATTTAACAATAATTATGGTAAAATAATAATAGCTACTACTTATTGAGATTTTTTTTTAAGCTATCGTCACTGTGCCAAGTGTGTTATCTTCTGCGTGACTGTATCAGTGTTCTCATGAAGGAGATACTGCATTATTTCTGTTTTACAAATGATGAAACTGAGATTCAGTGAGACTGAGCACCTTATCCAAAGAAGCACAGCTAACAAATGACAAGGCTGGCATTTGAATACAGACTGTTCTGACTCTGAAGCTCACAACATTCCACTTTCCTTTCTCCAGAAAGCACCTAGGATTTTGGCTTTCATGTGGCTCTAAGAGCTTTAGGGTGTCTGCTATGAATTCTAGGGTAACTGAAGGATGCTAAAGGGATGGCCTTAAAAGCTTATTTCTTTTTCCATGGGAACAATTTGGTCATATAATTTTTTATTTTCATTTATTTACTTTTTAGGACAGGGTCTACAGGGCCTCACTACACAGGTCAGAATCCTAGTGATCCTCCTGTTTTTCAGCCTCCCAAGCACTGGGATTACAGGCGCGCACCACCATGTCCAGTCTCACTCCCCATCTCAGCACACCCTGGGGGTTGGGGCCAGCGCGGCACGCCAGGGATAGAACCCTGGTCTCTGCCTTCTGCCTAAGCAGACACTTTAGTCCACTGAGCTATCAGGCCCCATATAAAATTTTAAAATATGTTTTACTTCATGGAATTCTAAGAAAGGACCAAGCCAGGAATCAGGGCACACAGGTGTGGTCCTAGCATGCTAGGAGGCGGAGGCAGGAGGACCCCACGTTGGAGCTCTACTTAGTCAACTTCACTACTTAGCAAGATCTCATCTCAAAATTTAAAAAAGAAATGAGAGAGAGAGAGAGAGAGAGAGAGAGAGAGAGAGAAATTCAAAGGACTGGTGATATAGTTCAGTGAGAAAGCCCTGGGTTCAATCCCTAGTACTCCCAGTACTAACCACAGACACACCCAAAAAGGGATCGTTAATAAGTCCTTATAAAATGGTCAATTGGTAGGACTGTGACCTTTTCATTTTTCCCTCTTGATTGTTAAAGGACTCTGTGTCCCAATTTTGTAAAGTTTCTAAGCATGTGATGCTTGCTGAATCTTACACCTGCGCTGCACAATATAGGGGTATGGTACAAGTTTAGCAATAATCAGAGAAACCTCCCTTTCTCACCTTTTACCACCTGAAAGTAGCCCTGTGACTGTCACTACTATATCATTCACCTCATCATTGTGCCAAGGAGCGTGGCAGGGCCTCCCTCCTTCTGTTCACATGGCTGCTCCTACTTGCTTGACCCGTGTGCAGCCCACAGCAAAGCTCATTCTCTGCTTGGACATTGGAGTCTAGACCCTGGTAACTGGAGGTTGTGTTTAATGTTGAATGTTGCCCAAATATTCACGCTGGCTACCAACGTCAAGAGGGGTCAAAGTCCTAGGTTATTCGAGGATTTCATCACCGTTCTTTTTGCAAGGATGGCAGACAGCAATGGCCATTTTCCCAAGGGCAGACTCAAGTCTCTCAGAGCTGACAAAAATCTCCACACGCTTCACTGACGTGTAAACCTTGTGCTTCTAATCAAACATGGTGCTTATCACAGCTGGGAAACATGCTGACTCGGCATCACTCCTCTCTCCAGCTTGACCTTTCTCCTGCAATCTTAAGCTTGTTTTTAATAAATATTTAACTTCTTCATTAATTTCACTGATTTCAGGGGGTAATTTTTCACAGATCAGATAATGCATTCTAAATGCTTTTGGAGCAGTTGGCTCTCCCCAAACTGTAAACATTTTAGCTCGCTTTTTGTCTCCTTCATTCTCTCCTCTGTTATGTGGGAATGAAATGTAGTCTTTATTCTTTCTGCCATCTGCATAATTGCCAGTGTTTACAGATGCCTGCTTCCCTCTGTGTGTGTCTCTCTCATTGCCATTGGGAAAAGAATTGTTTGTTCAGCCTTCACTAAATAGTATTTTTCTGAGTTCTTATCTCTCATTTCTCAAAGAGTGGCATATAATTAACTCTTAAATTTTGCTGATTTTCCCCAGACTACCCTTTCCTTAGCAATTTACCTGCCTTCCGTTTTCCTTCTTTTCATCTGTTTATGAGTAAGAAGGGAGGGAACTTCTCATTCACATATTTATTCTATTTGCCTCTTCAAAAGCTCTGTGGCACACTGGAAGGAGAAAATGTTATCCCTGCCATAAGATCTACGCTGTCTCCTTTGTCATTTTACCTGAGCCCCTTGGGTCACATTGCCCACACTCTCTTCTCAGGTATTGGACTTCCCGGCGCCATGTAATCCTGTAATGGAACCACACTTAAAAGCCTGATGGATTCCTCAGAGTACTGTAGTTGCAAAATTGTCTCATCACCAGCACTTGCCAATGTGCCTCTGAGACAGCAGAGCTGCTGGGAGGATGCTTGTAACAGGAAGACAAGAACAAGATGACGGGCATCCTGGCAGACTATTCCCAGCATTTTTTTCCCTGTCCCACCACACTGCAGACAAGCTGCCTTATTTCACTTTTCGGGATCTTATTCCTTCTGATCACATTGGTTTTTCTTATAATACAACAAGAGCTTTAAATTTGCTATTGTGGCCTGGGGATATAGCTCAGCTGGATAAGCACCTGCCTGGCAAGCACAAGGTCCTGAGTTTGATCCCCAGTACCACAAAACAAAAAACAATAAATTTGCTATTGCATGACCTCTAATGTGATTTTAGGATGCATTATACACTCTATTTTTTAAAAAATACTCATATAAAATACTGTTATATATCTGGTATTTTTGCATCTAAATCTTGAACTTCAAGATGATTCCAATATTTTTCTGTGCTTTTATTTTGTGATATATTCTTAGACAGTATCATACTATTTTCACTTAGCAATGCATGGCCATCATGTTGCCATGCTCATAATCATCTCCTTTGATGTGAAGTGTTTGTTTGTTTGCTTGCTTGCTTTGTACCAGGGATTGAACTGAGGACCTTGCACTTGCCAGGCAGACACTTACGCTGCTGAGCTATCTCCCTTGCCCCAGTGTGATTTTGAAAGATCTAATTTCCTGTTTTAGGACCTGCCTTGAATTTAATTAGAAAAAGGCATTTTATGGAAAAAATAAAATGGTGGATTTGAACAGGTTTTAAGGAGTCAAGATTCTATGAGGCCAGGGAGATAGCTCCGTGGCACAAGTACCTGCCTGGCAAGAGCATGGTCATGAGTTCAAACCCCAGTTCCACAAAAAAAAAAAAAAAAAAAAAAAAAAAATCTAAATATACACAAGAGGCCATGAATTTAGTTTGATTGTGGATCAAGTGTGAGATCCTGAATTCTATTCCAGATCCCCTTCCTAATTTTTTTTAAATATGTGCAGGAATCCAAGGTTTTGTTTTAAGTGTCTTAGGTTTTATTTGTTATGTAATCACTTTAGAAAAACCAAAATTATTTTCAAACATTTCATCATGGTTCTAGTAGGTGTTCCTGTCATACAAAGAAGAGTAGACTCACTCTTCAGAGCTCACACTGGTGTATAATTTGGGTTTTATCTCTCTGAGATGACCGAGGAATGGCCCTGCTTGACAGGCTGCTAGTTAGACTAGGCAGATTCTTGAAGCCCTCACCAACCCTATGATTTTTTTCCATAATTCCATGATAGACTGCCTCACATCTGCTTTAAGATAAAACTCAGGATGGGGGTAAGATATGAGTTGGAAATCACTCTAGAAGCTTACAATTTGACTTTGTGTCATGAACTATGAAAATATCCCTTATTATGGTATTTTCATAGTGTTGAGATTATAACATTTGATGTATAGTCAGATTCTATCACTACCTATTTATAATGCTCTGATGCCTTCTTCTTGTAAATAAAATAAACCCAGATCCCTAACTGGCCCCTACAACATGGGCTGATTAGTGAGGTGGTGACTCTCACCACCACCTTCCTTCATGTTCTACTCTTGGGCGATTTCACACCACAGTACAGCATTGAATACCTGTAACAGAAACAACATGGTACAAAAATCTTTGCTTTCTGATCCTTTTCAGAAAAAGCAGGCCCACCTCTGCTCCACACAATGGATTTTTATTACTCCCACTTCTGACAGGTGGGCACCAATGCCATTGCAGCAAGACCTGTCATCCCTGTGGCTATGAATGAACCAAATGCTGTAATGACCTCACCTGCCCTCAGTTCTGCCCACAGAGGCAAATGCCACAAAACTTCTAAGTGATGCTGGCACTCCTCTCCAGCCCATTTACTGATGCAGTGTGTATGTCCCGAAAACCCACCTGTGGAACACATCCTCTGGTCAGCCCCTGCAGCACACATCGTTCTGCCTTTTTATTTTTAAATGAGGCAAATACTAGTTAATTTTTATTATTGCTGTGACAAATCCATGAGAAAAACAGCTTAATGAAGGAAAGCTTTAATTTGGTTCACTATTCAGAGTTTTAGTCCATGGTCTCATGGCTTGGTTGTTATGGGCAGAGCATCATGGCAAAGGGTATGGTAGAGCAGCCAGGAAGGAGTGGAAAAGAGAGCAGGAAGGGGAGATTTGTGGTAACAGGTGACAGCGAGATGGTAAGAGAGAGGGAAAGAGTAAGGACTGAGAGAGGAGGAAGAAGCAATGGGCAAGATATACCCTTCCAGGGCACACTTCTTCCTGTTGATAGAGGGAGAAAAACTGATCTCTGGTGGATAATCTCCAAATGATACAGGGAAAACTGATCTCCCAACCTGACCTGGGAGGAGTTTGTGTTCTCTAAAACTGAAGAAACGGAGGTAATGAGCAGAACATATTTATTGAGGGAAAGAAAGCTACTATTTGAGAGAGGAACAGGAGGGGGCCCCCGAGTGGGTGGTCCCCAGGAAACTGTCTCTTTTGGGATTTTTATAGAGTAAAACCATGTGGTGAGGCGGGTCTAAGGTGAAAACCATGGAAACTCGCTTAGGTGGGCATGAGGTGAGACAAAACTATGGTCAACCAATGAGATCATAAGCACCATTGCTCAGGTAAAGTTGATTAAATCCAAAACCAAATGGGGAAGCGAGTCATGTAGCAAGTGGACATGAACAGGAACAGGGTCTCTTTCTGTTGGGGGTTGGGTTACTGACTCATTTAGACTCTTTTAAGGTGATTGATATCTATTTAGAATATCAATCACTGCCGGGCGTGGTGGCGTATGTGCTGGCACATGTGGTGGTGCACACCTGTAGTCCCAGCACTTGGGAGGGTGAGGCAGGAGGATCGTGTGAGTTCAAGACCATCCTGGACTACAAAAGTGAGCTCAAGGCCAGCAGCAGGGGGGGTCTGCCTCTTTCAAGTTATAAAGTCACCTTGTCTTCTATATTGTCTCCTTGAGGGTCTGGTCCTGTCTGACTGCCTATAATATTTTTATCTATTTCAGCTGCCTACAACAAATTTAAGCCCCACTTCCTATGGTTTCTACCTCCTCCCAATAATCAATTCGATCACAAATCCATCAATGGATTAACCCACTGGTGAAGTCAGAGCTCTTGAAATTCAATCACTTCCTTAAAAACCTCACTTCTGCCAAATGTAGCCTGAGAGATCAAGCCTTCAACTTATAAGCCTTTGAGGGATATTATTTTATATCCAAATCACAAGAAGGGGAGATTTCCAAATGAGACTATTCACTGCAAAGTAAAGAATTCAATAACAATTAATATATTCACCCTGGTGTGCCCCAGCCATCTCTCTTTAGTTTCCAAACATATTCGTCCCAAAGAAACTTCGTACCCATCAACATTTGTGCCTACCAATCTGCTTTCTGTCTTCTGGGATTGACCTATTCCAGACATTCACATAGAATGCGGAAGTCACCCTGGCCCAGTTCAGATGCTGCTTTTGCAAAGGACCACACTGCAGCACTGCTCAGAGTGCTTGGATTAGCTCAAGCCTGACTGTTGTGTTGGCTTCATGTGCCCTGAACTATTGAACTGTACCTGGGTGGGGCTGGGACAGTGTCACAGAGCCTCCTAGGCAGCTGGGGCTGTTGACTTGTTAATTTCTCCTGAAAAGAGGTGTAAATATGATGCACACATAGCAGCCCTCCAATAATTTTTCAAACTATACTTTGCTAGGGAGAAAACTGAGACAACTCAGAGTCCAAGTAATAAAAGAAGAAAGAGCAAGAACACTGAGGGGGGAAGCTTTACAATTTGATGTTTTCCAAGTAACTCAGCTGGGTGGCCCACAGGAATTCTCCCTAAAAGAGTGTAACAGTTAGGCTTGATTGCTGTTATTGTTTTGTTTTGTTTTGTTTTGTTTTTCAGAACCCAGGATAGAACTCAGGACCTTGTACTTGCCAGGCAGGCATTTGTGCCCCTAAGCTATCTCCCTGGCCCCCTAGTTAAGCTTGATTGTGATTTTGATTGGCTTGTGAAGTGCCCAGATTAATAAAGTATGCTTCTGTGTGTGTCTGAGAGGATCATGGTTATGGACTATATTTCATTCCTGATCTCTGTCTCTATCTCTGTGTCTGTCTGTGTCTATCTGTTGTCTGTCTCTCTTTCTCACTATCTCTCTCTCTGTCTCCATCTCTCTCTGTCTCTGTCTCTCTGTCTCTATCTGTCTCTCTCTCTGTCTCTCTTTCTTGGTGCACTTCCACTGTGCACTTCTTCCTACCCACTGTGAAATGAGTAGCTTTGCTCTACCCACTGACCATGGACTGGAGCCCCTGAAACTGTGAGCCTAATACATCCTCCTTTCTTTCAGTTGCGTGTGTCATATGTTTTAGTCACAACAACAAAAAGGCCATCAATATAAGAAGACTTCTAAGCTTTGATATATGTCAAAAACTCTTAAAAGTATGCTACAGATGGTCTGATTCTGATTTATTGGGTTGGACAGAGTGTGTTTGGAATCTATTTTTAGAATATGCATCTTTAATGATTTTGATCCACAGCAAACTTTGAGGGAAAAAATACCTTGTAGCAATTTTCCAAGAGAGGAGAGCCAAAATAATAGAAAATCAAGACTTTTCTAGTTAAAGAATTCCTTCTACTTGGCTTGAGGAAGTTACAGACAGTATGAAATTAGAATGCATTGAAGTGCTTCATAATGATAATATTAACAATACTGATGCTGCTATGAACATAACAAAAAGGAAGTCAGATATTAGGAGAGGAAAGAGGATAAAGTTCTCCTGGGGAAAGAAACAACCAGAACTTTCACAGGAAGTTGGGACTTCTACTTCCAGCCAGCATGGGCTGGGTTTACTTTCTGCCCTATGACACCCAGAGAAAGACAGTAAAATAAGATGGCTGGATATAAAATCAACATAATAAAAGCCAATAGTTTCTCTATATATTAGTAATGAATGATCAAACACTGAAAAATCTTCTTTAAAATAATGTCCAGAGGACTAAGCACCTGCTTAGGCAAACACAGGGACCAGGATTCAATCCCCAGGTGCCCTGAGCCAGCAACTGAGTCCGGCATGGTGGTGCATGCCTGTAATCCCAGTGCTAGGGAGGGTGAAAACAGGAGGATCACTACAAGTCCTAGATGAATAATGAGACCCTGTACCAAACACATTAAAAATAAATAAATAAAGTAATGCCATTTACCATACCATAAAAAGTGAAATACTGAGGAACAAACATGACAAAAGCTGAAAAATACATATATATTTAGAATACAAAGCATTGCCAGTGAGATAGCTAAGTGGATGAAAGCACCTGCTTAGGCAAGCTTAGACAACTTCAGGGACCGTGCTTCGATCCCTTGTACCACATGCCTCGCCAGCCCCACCAGTCTTGACCAGTGCCATAAGCCTGTAATCCCAGCTCTGGTGAGGCTGAAAGCAGGAGGATTACCATGAGTCCAAGCTGCATAAAGTAAAATATAAAACATCATTAAAATTCAATATCTAAATAAACTAAGACTTTAAAATGCCAATGAAGTGAACTAAAGCTCCTGCCTTGGCAGAGTACAGCAGCTAGGGTTCAATCCCTGGTGTGCTGTGCCAGCTCCACCCACGGGAGCCACACTGAGACAGCGACTGAGACTGGGTGTGGTGGCGCATTCCTGTAATCCTAGTACTTGAGAGACTGAAAAAGGGAGGATCACTACGAGTTCGATCTGTGTAGTGTAACACTATAGACCTTGTACTAAATATAAATAAATAAATAAATAAATAAATAAATAAATTGCCAATGATTGTCAGTAATTGTGAAAGTTGGGGAACTGACTCAAATTCATGTGGAACCAAAATGTAATTTTTTTATTTATTTATTTATTTTTTTTTGTGGGACCAGGGTTCGAACTCACAACCTTGCACTTGCCCAGCAGGCACTTGTGCCTCGGAGCTATCTCCCCAGCCCCCCAAAATGTAATTAAAAGTATGTTTTGATTTAATACAATTGTTTTATGTGTTTATAAGATGATGGTGTTTGGGTAGTCTGGCTGTTAATCTGTGCTTATGATAATTGAAATGATGAATATTTAAATATAAAGAAATATGATACTGGCAAAAAGATGCGTTATATATGTGTACCAGTTCCTTACAATGAATATAATCATTGTTTATAGCAAACATGTACTGATAAAAATTTTTAAAATATGACCAAGGGGAAAAAAAGAACCTAGCACAGTCCAATTAACTTTTTTAAAGAACTAATTTAGAGGACAATCATTACATGATTTGGTTTTCAGACAGCATCTCACCATGTAGGTCAGGTTGACCTTGAACTCACTATGTAAGTCCAGGCTGACCTCAAACTCAAAGTGATCCTCCTACCCCAGCCTCTTGAGTGCTGGGATTATAGCATATACCAGCACAGTCAGCCTCACTGTCTGATTTTGAGATTTATTTTAAAGCTATAATGATACAAAAATGTGGTATTGGTATGAATATAGACAAACAAACAAATAGAATAGAATAAGATGTCCAAAATGAGAAATGTATCCATAGACAACTGATTTTTGAAAGTAATACTAAGACAATTCAATCGACATAGGACAATCCTGGAACATTTGGATATCTATGTGCAAAAAACATTGAACTTTGACCCATACCTTATAGAACATACAACGATGAACACAAAATGTATCGTAAACCTAAAAGTAAAATTAAAACTGTAATTTATGGAAGAAAACTGGAGAAAGACTTGTGAATTTAGGTTAGGCAAAGGTTTTTTCTTTTGAAGGCCGGTCACCTAGCTCAGTGGACTAAAGCACCTGCTTAGGCAGGGGCAGGGACTGGGGTTTGACACCCCAGCATGCCACCATGCCGGATCTATGTGGTAAGACCCTATAGACCCTATACGGGATACTTTTTTTTTTGGTACTGGGAATCAAACTCAAGACCTTGCACTTGCCAGGCAGGTGCTTCTATCACTGAGCTACATTCCCAGCCTTGAAAAAGACTTCTTAAGATTCAATGCTAAAACACAGTACAAAAAACAAAATCTTAAACTAAATTTCATCAAAATAAAGAACTTCAGTTCTTTGGTACTGCTAAAAGAATGAAAAGATAAATTACAATCTGGGAGAAAATATTTGTAAATCATATGAACGTGTTCTCAGGAGTACCTCCCTCGGACAACAAAATCTTAGATAAAATGGCATTGTGTTTGCACGTAACCTAGGCCCTCCATCCTGAGAACTTTAAATCATCTCAAGGTTACTATAATTGACAAGACATGCAGCAGATATGATTGCTATATACATACGTATTATATACTATACTCTTTTGAGAATAAACACAAAGGAACAAATCTATCCAGGTTCAATTCAGACCCATGTTTTTTCCTGATTATTTTCAATCTAGTGCTGGGATTATGGCAATGGTAGAAGCTGTGGTTGGTTGAATTCACATGGGCAGAGCTTCAGATATGAACAACTGACTGTATAAATAAAAGCTAAGCATGTAGGACACATAAAGAACTTTTAAGTAAAAAAACAGCCACCCTCATTTTTAAAAAGTGCAAAATAGTGAAACAGACACTTGATTGAGGAAAATACATGGCTGACAAAAATAACTTATGAAAATATCCTCTCTCTCTTTTTTTTTTTTTTTTTTTTTTGTATTTTTAGGGAAGGGACTACAGGATGTTCAAGGCCTCACTACTAGATTGGACTCATAGTGATCTGCCTGTTTACAGTCTGCCAAGACCTGGAATTACATGCCCAGTCTCATTTGCCATCTCAGCTCATCCTGGGGACAGAGATAGCATGGCAGGCCTGGTGATTGAACCCCCAGCCCCTGTGCCTTGCCTGCTGATCTATTCGGCCACCCCTAACTTATGAATATATTCTTAACATCATTATCATTATGGTAATGCAAATTTAAATCACAACAAAATACCTACATATCTATTAGAATGACTAAAGCTAAAATGATTACCATACTAAGCATAGGCAAGTACACAGACAAACCCCTACGCTACTAATAGGAAAGTAAAATGATGCAGACACTGGGAAATAATTTGGCAATTTCTGAAAAAGTTACCCATATAACACCCATATGACCATCCATTCTGTGCCTAAGCAGTGTCCCAAAAGACATAAATGCATATGTCCAACTAAAGATTTAAAT
>PVJA010015598.1:0-45088 GCA_004027025.1 Myocastor coypus
AAAAAAAAAAAAAAAAAAAAAAAAAAAAAAAAAAAAAAAAAAAAAAAAAAAAAAAAAAGAAAGAAAGAAAGAATGAAAGAAAAACAAAAAAAGAAGAAGAAAGATCACAAACAGCTCAGCAGATTAAAGCACCTACAAAGGGGCTGGGGAGATAGCTCCGAGGCACAAGTGCCTGCTGGGCAAGTGCAAGGTCGTGAGTTCGAACCCTGGCCCCACACACACAAAAAAAAAAAACTATTCTCTAGCCGGGCGTGGTGGCTCACGCATGTAATCCCAGCACTCGGGAGGCTGAGGCAGGAGGATTGGTGCGAGTTCGAGACCAGCTTGGGCTACAAAAGTGAGCTCAAGGGCAGCCTCAACTGCATAACGAGACCCTGTCTCAAAAAAAAAAGCACCTACAAGCAGGCACAGGGTACCAGGGAGTTGATCCCCAAGCCTACTGTGCTGGCCCTGCCCCTGGGGCATGCTGAGACAACAATTGAGACAGCATGGTGGCACATGCACCTATAATCCCAGCTCTTGGAAAACTGTAAGTAGGCAGATCACTATAAGTGAAGTACAAAAGAAAAAAAAAAAAAAAATCAGTAGCTCAATGGATGAATGGGTGAATAGAAGGATAGGTGGGTAGGCAAATGGCTAGATAGATAATGGCTGAAAAGACGGATAGGTGAATAGATAGTAAATAAAAGATGGATGGGGGCCAGGGAGATAGCTCCATGGCACAAGTGCCTTCCTGGCAAGTACAAGGTTGTGAGCTCGAACCCTGATCCCACCAAAAAAAAAAAAAAAAAAAAGTATGGATAGAATGAAGGATAAATAGAGGATGACTGGATAGATGAAAGATGGATGAATGATGGACAAGTGGATAAATGAATGGGTGAATGGGAGGATGAGGATGGATATAGGTAGACGGCTGAAGAGATGAAAGGTGGATGAACAGATGGATAAATGGATGCAAGATGAGTGGGCTGCTAGACAGATGAAGAATGAGTGGAAGAACAGATGGGTGCGGGACGGCTAGCAGGTGCTCAGAGCCAGGTCAGGTGACAGAGGACATTACCTGTATACCAGGATGAGGCAGGTGATGAAGAAGGCTGCCCCTACGGTGAAGAGATAGGCCACAGGCATGTCATACGGCAGGCCGCCCACTCCAGGGCTACATTGTGGGGAGCCACATGGCACGTTCAGCATGGCATTGCTGTAGTAGCCATAGTACATGACAGTGTGGTTGAAGCAGCCCTGTGAGGAGGCCAGGCCAGGTCAGGGGCTGTGTCTTTCCCCACCCTCCCACCCCATGAGAGCAGCAGACATCTGAAAAAGGACAGGAGGGCCCTGGAATGCCAGAGTGGGGGGGCCCTAGGGAGCCGAAACAAGTGGGGCAGAAGAGCCGAGACAAGCATAGGTGGTAACCCAAGGGGTTCCTCACCCCGCCTGTGAGGAGCTCCAGCCCCGTGCATGTGGGGACAGGGCGTGCCTCAGGTGGAAAGGCAGCCTGCACAGCTACCAAAAAGGCCACCAGGGGCAGCAGCAGCAGTGCATTGAAGGCCAGAAGGGTCTTGAGGAAGAGGAAGTAGGAGAGCACACTGGAGCCAAACTGGCCTCCGATCTGCTTCAGGGTGTAGCGCCAGGGCTTCAGGGCATGCAGGAGGGTAAGCAGTGTCAGCCCCAGGTTATGCAGGGCCTGTGGAACAGCAGTGGTAGGCCCTGAGGGCTAGGACAATAGGACAGTCATCCACAGGTCCTCCACTGCTCCGGTGGAGACCGTCACTGCCCCTCCACACCCAGCCTCCCTGGCCCATCTCCTACCAGGGTGCAGGTATATCGAAGCTGGCTGCAGCAAAAGACCCTATCATGGCCCTGCCGGCCCCTCAGTTTCCCCCTTGGGATCCGGCTCTTCTCTCTGGGAACAAAGGCAGCCCTCAGTGCCTAGACCAAGGTAGGCCCAGCTGCCTTGCAGGGCCACAGACCCAGACTTGGGACCCTTCTCCCCAGCTGCCCCGTGCTGCAGCTGCAGGGTGCTTACCGCAGCAAGCGCTTCTCCTGCAGGCTCAGGGGCATGCCCCGGAGCATGAGGTCCCGCTGGGCTGCTGGCAGGCCCTGAAGCTCCTTCACCAGGAGACTTCGCTTCTCTGCAAGAGGGAGGAGGTCAGTCAGTGCCCGGCATCCCTCCCCGCTGGAGCCGCCACCATCCAGATGCCCTGTCCACCCTGATGCTGACCCAGAGGGCTCCTCCCTGCCTGTCCTGCTGAAGCCAACCCAGGCCAGCCCCCATACCACCCTGGAGCTGCTCCCCAGCTCACACCCTACTCTGCCTAGGGCTCCTCCCTCCTCACTTCCAACTGCTGGACCCCAGAGCCCCTCCTCCCAGCCCCATGAGGTGCCCCTGGGAATGTAGGGGGCAAGGCCCTAGTGCTCAGGAGGCCCGAGGAAGGCACCCTGGACCCTCAACATTAACAGTAGCAGGACCCAGAGGAGCAATCTTTCCTTTAAAAAGCCAAGCACAGAGGGGCTAGGGAGATAGCTCCATGGCACAAGTGCCTGCCTGGTAAGTGCAAGATTGTGAGGTCCCGCAAAAAAAAAGCCAAGCACAGTGGACAACAACCAGGTTGGGGGGAGGGGGCAGAGGTCAGTTAGCACAGGTCCTTGTAACCACACTGTCCTCACTGAGCTCTGGACCCAAAAGCATGGAAAGGCACTTCCTTTTGTGATGGAGACCACTGCAAAGTGGCTCGGAGCAGGATTGACATTAACCAGATGGCTTCCCTGTTTACCTGGGAGTCTACCCAAGACCTAGGCCCCTTGTCTGGCAACAGGTGGCCTGTAAGGGCAGGCGACACTCTGGAACCTCAAAGGACAAGACAAGGCCATGGGCTAAGGATACCTGGCTCTCACCTCAATCAGCTAGACCTTCCTGGAGACAACATATTTCTTCTAAATTAACATAATGTCTTACTGAGAGAAGTCCTTGTATGGACTCCCAAGGCCCTGCCATTCAAAACTGATTCTTGCTCTTCCAGTATTCCCTGCCCTTGTTCTATCAGGACAAATAAATAAATACAGGTCACCCAAAAAAGTTCAGGGTCTTAGCCCCAGAGAATCTCGAATTCTGTTAGAGGATCTAGAACCTCCCAGAGTCCAAAAGCCAAATTACTTGGCTCTTTTTCTTTAAGCTTTTGCTGTCCACTCATCTGGGACACTGACCAGTCTGTAACAACTAGACAACAACAGTAACCCAATACTTTTGCCTCTACAACCACCCTGGAAGTGGGTGCTACTTACACGTGACTTTTACAAGACAGAGACTACCCTGAAGCAGCTGCAACATAGCCCAGATGGAAAAATAAACAGGGCAACTGGGACATTCACTGACCCCAAAGCCTGCACCACCATGCATGCCCCAACACCACCAGCAGGGGGCCTTGGCCCTTCACTGCTCCCCAGCTCCTCCACAAAGCCTTCTGAGGGGATCAGACAAGCCTGGCACCATCTGCCTCAGGGCTTCTGCGCACTCCCCCCGTCCCTGGTCACTTCTCTAGGATAGACTGGCTCTCAGGAGGCTCTTACTGGGTCTCTTTCCTGGCTGCCCTTATCCCTAACACTCTACCTGTGTGTTCATCTGATTCACGTCTGTGTCACAGGCACATAGGAAGCAACATAAGAACCCCAGGACTTCTGACCACCACTGCATGCCAAAGCCCTGCTTCAAGTGGGCCATGCATCACCCTACTGTGTACAGCTGGCACAGGACAAGCCCTCAGAGGTGGAACAACCAACCTCCAGCAGCAGGAGGAGAGACTTCCTGACTGCCACACCCACTGCCATACTGCCTGCCTCACCTATGCCCCACCCACCACACCCTGCCACTTCACTCCTCACAGGGATCACTCACCGTCCTCCTGCAGGGCTGCAGAGTCCAGCTCTAGGTCATAAAGGCGGAGGCTGGGCCGGGCTGAGCACACCACGGGTCCAAGTGGTGGCCGGCTGCTCCTGCGCCGCATTCGGACTGTGCGGTTGTAGTACTGGGAGATGATGGCACCCCGGCTGCGGCCTAGGCAGGCAGGGGCAAGACCAGGCACAATGTTCCCAATGCCAGCTTCCCCATCTTCAGCCCTGCCCTGCTCTGGCTCCACTGCATTCCCAGGAACCTATTTTTACCCTTGGGACAACGACTCTGGAGTCATTTTTAGAAACCAGCATGGGGCTGTACTGGGCTCCTGGCAGCACAGGCCCGAGCCAAGATCTATAGACCCCAGGGGAAACCCCAGGCCAACTGCAGACTGAAGCAAGCCAGTGTGAGGGCAAAGAGTCTGCTCACCAATGGTACGACTGGGCATGCTGGCCAAGATGTTGAGTGTGGCAGTGCTGTAGACTAGGCCTCCTTCGGCACCCCGCAGGATCTGGTGACCACTAGCTAGGAAGGAAGGAGAGCCATTACCCGGGCTCCTCACGAACCCTTCCTAGACCCGACAAGGGTCATTACAGGTCCCACCCAAATCATGCCCACTGCCGGGTGTGGTGGCTCACGCCTGTAGTCCCAGCACTTGGGAGGCTGAGGCAGGAGGATTGGTGCAAGTTCGAGACCAGCCTGGGCTACAAAAGTGAGCTCAAGGCCAGCCTGAACTGCATAATGAGACCCTGTCTCAAAAAAAAGATCAATCATGCCCACTCACCTGAGGACCCCAGGGTTCTTGCCACCTGCTGTAGCTCCAGGCCCTCCTCAGCCACCCGAAGGCTCTGCTCCTGAATGAGCTGGTGGAAGGAGTCGTGCACCTCACTCTCCTCATAGGGGCTGAGCTCAGGGCTGCTGGGTAGGAGAAGCAGAGATGGGAATCCAGCCTCAGCCTCGGCCCCAGCAGCCCACCTCCTTCCAGAGGACAAAAAGGGTGGTCCAAGCCAGCCCGCCCCCTGCCCCAGAGCACTTACTCCTGGTCCCCTGAGGTCTCAGGGACATTGAGAACTAAGGATAGTGGCTGGGCCATGACCGCAGTTCTCCTCCAGCAGATCTGCAGACCTAGGGTAGCTCACAGCCTGGATGCAGCCTCAGAAGCTTCCTGTTGCCCATCTGACAAAACAAGGACACAATGAGCTCCCAGTGTGTGGCACACATGCCCACAGCCCAGTGCCCCAGGGCCCTGAGCTACTCACAGCCAAACACATGGGCAGGTCAGTGGCCAAAACTCACTCCAGGATGGAGGGAGGAAGGGGAAAGAAGGGTAAGGGGATGCAGCTCCTCTTTGGTTTCCTCCACCTCACCAATGCCCGGGAAGTGGAAAAGGGGAGGTGCCTCGGATGCTGACCTTTTCAGGCCCTCATTCTCAGGCCACTGCTCCAGGGGCCCTCCCTGTTGGAGACAAGTCACAGCGGCTGCCTTCCCCTGGCCGCTCTGTAACCCCAAAGCACTTCCTTTCTCCTGAGCCCCTCCCGCAGCCTGTGAAAATAGCAGTCGGAAAGACTCCTCCACACACTGCACAGCCAAGGTCTTTACTCCCCAGGACGCTGACGCCAGCGCAGCAGAATGGCCCTGGGCAGAGGGGGCTGGGCCCGAACAGTACCCCTTTGTCCTGGCTCTGGGTCAGAAGGCAACACTTGAACTACAGCGCTTTGTCTGGGGCTCAACCTTGGGGCTCACCCTATGGGAACGGGGTGTGGAAGAGCTGCCCCCACCATACAGCTGCAGAACTGCCAAAACAGGACCCCCCTGGCAGATCCTCCAACAGCACTGCCCTCGGTCCAGAGCGACTCAACATCAGGGCAGTTGGCCCCTTTCAGGGAATTCCCTGGATGTGGCCCAGGGCTCACACTGCGCTCAGTTTACCAACCAGGACGCGTAATCCAAGCCCCTACCCCGGGTAGGGGAACCAGCCTGGGGCTAGCTAGAAAAACAGCCAGGGGAGGCTCAGGGGAACCTATCGACCCAGCAGTTGCGCCCCCTACACCCTCCACCACACAACAAGGCGTGCGAGGTCTCCGGAGGCTGAAGCGTGGGGATCTACGGCTCCCCGCGCACCAAGGACTTCAGCGAGCAAGAATCACAACCCTACCCAACCCAAACGAGAACAGGCTGGAGTTTCCAGGACGCCGGAGTTTCCGGGTTGTAGCATTCCAGAGCCAGGTAGGGAGGAACTGCCCGAGGCTACCCGTCCTCGCGCCGAGCAGCCCCCTCGACCCTCCACCGGCCCCGGACTCCGGTCCTCGGTCGCAAACCCGGGAGGGAACTTTGGCGCCGAGAGGCCCCGGAAGACCGTGGAAACAAACACCGCACCCGGCCACTCACCTGGGAGGAACTGGAAGGAGGGCCCTGCGGCAGTGCTCACCTATCCTCGCGAGGGCCAGAAGCTGCCATTGGGCTCCTCCAGCCAAAGAGGAGACCGAGAAGGGGCCGGGGGTGACGGCTGGGTGGAGGGCGCTGCACTGCCCGCCCACGTGGCGGCACCTCCACGGTCACGTGACCCAAGCGGCCCGCCCCTTCACGGGCACCGGCCCTGGCTGTGCCTTCTGTCCTCCGTCCCGCTTCCTCCCGCTTTGGTCCCCCATTGGTCCCGCCGAGCGGCCGGATCTGTTACTGGTGGAAGCCCGTGGATTTTGTGAGACTCAATTTCCCCAAGTCTCAAAAGGGGACAATAACTCCAGACCTACCAACTTCCTGGGGGATGGGACTGCCAAATAGGATCACACCGTAGAGCGCACGTAGCGGCGAGCCGTTCTGCAGTGGTGCATCGGGTTGAGCAACCCTTTCCTTCCAGGCCTCAGCGAAGGCCCTCCGCGCCCCACCCCTGCTGCCCGGCCAGTTATCTCCCCGTCCCATGGGGCCTGCGGCGTGCTTTGAGTTGTTTATCTAGCAGAAATTGAGGGCTTCCTGTGTGCTAGGTGGGGAGGAAGGGCGCCACGAAGGGCTGGCGGGCACTTTGTGAATGTTCCCAAGGGTTCCCCCACAGCTAAGAGAACAAAACCAAGGCTGGGAGGTTCCCGGCCGTGGGGCGCCACCAGCCAGAGCAGTAGCCTTAGCCTCCTGGCCATTCTGCGAGGGCATGAGATGGAGACCCCAGTGCTACCAAGCACCTGAAGAGAGGGAGGAGACACGAGGCAAGCGAGCAGGAGGCAGAGGGGAGGTCAGGATCCTCCTGGAGGGGAGAACCTGAAAGACAGACTGCAGGCACAGAGACTGAACTACAGGAGCAGAATCTGGGCATGAAGCTGGACGCACCTGGAGGAGCCGAGGTCCTGCTTCCTTGAGCTATCAGTAGATCCTCAAGTGGGGGACCTTAGGCTGCTTCTTATACCTTGACATGAAGTTCTAGCCCTGCCCAGCCCCTGCCACTGCACGGTTCCCTGGCATACAGCTCCTCTGCACACCCGTGCTGCACTTGCCCTACGCCACGCCCAAACTGAAAGCCACCCCTCCAGCTGAAGTATGTGCCATCTTTACTGATGCAGGCACTGTGAATCTGTCCCTGGAGACCCCACCCACAGTGTGCCCAGCACCAACGCCAGGTTTGGGGCTGGAAACCAGGAGGTATAGGAGGCAGAAAAGCTCCAGGAGAAGGCAGAGCTGGAGTGATCAGGACGTGGTCAGGCCTCCGGGGAGATCCAAGGACAAAGAATCACAATATGGTGGTTCCTAGATGTCAAGCGTGGAGCCCCTTCCAAAGCACTGACAGTGGGACTCAGGTATAAGAGTGAAAGGGGGTGCAAGCCACAGAGGTGGGAAGTTCAGAAATAACTGGGTTCGAACACCAAGCAGCTGGCACAGTGGGGGGACCATGTGTCACTATCACACTCTCCTGGGTGACCTGCTGAAGAAAGATAAGGGGCGCACCCTGCATCCCTCAGTCTTCACCCTCCAGGGCCAGGCTCCCAATTTGCAAGCAGCCTAGCCTGGGGATACAGCCAACCACAGACCTGGGGCCTGTGGGACACCTGCAGAGGGAGAGAAGGTGAACCCCCACCCAGCATTCACAAGGCCTGCAATACCAGCGTGCACCTCTCACCTGCACCCCCACAGCCCGCAGGAAGTGCCACTGGGCCTCAGAGCAGAGGAAACTTTGGGGGAAGGCCAAGGTTCCTGTCATGTGACTCCACCCTTGTTCACTCACAGTCCCATCTGCCCTGGCGGCTGCTGGCCCCAGCAGGGGGCTCCTGCAGAACTTGGTGCTTCTGTCCCCAGGT
This sequence comes from Myocastor coypus, assembly GCA_004027025.1. Taxonomy (NCBI): domain Eukaryota; kingdom Metazoa; phylum Chordata; class Mammalia; order Rodentia; family Myocastoridae; genus Myocastor; species Myocastor coypus. Next base: position 8,167 of record PVJA010015598.1, read on the forward strand.
GAGCTGGATGAAGTTTGCAGAGGACCTGAGGGGTGGGGTGGAGGAATTGAGAACGGGGGTTGAGGGCAGAGGTCCCGGCAACTGCTAGAGTACCATTGGGGTCTCTTCTTTTTCCCACGGTGAAGTTGTAGCCATAGCCACGGCTTCTCATCTGGGTCCCAGGAGGGAACTCTGGAAGTCTGGGCCTGGGCCACAAGAAGCAAGACAAAAAGGGCCCCAGCACCTCTAAGTCCAGGAGCTGTCGAGGTTTGAGGCCAGGTGTCTTCCCAGAGAGCAAGTAGACGCATGGAGAAGATCACAAATTGTGTTTCTCTAAAGGGTGACCACCGTGCCAGGCATGATAGCGCATGCCTGTCATCCCAGCACTCAGGAAACTGAGGTAGGAGGATAGCTGCAAATTTTACACCAGCCTGGGCTACAAAGCAAGTTCAAGGCTAACCTGAACTGCATAGCAAAACCCTGTTTCAAAAAGACAAAAATAAAGGGTGACCAGGGCTGGGGAGATAGCTCAGTAGAATAAGCATTTGCCTGGCAAGTGCAAGGGTCTGAGTTCAATCCCCAGTTCTACAAAAATAAATAAATAAATAAATAAAATTTTAAAATTCTCTTAAGGGCTGGGGAAATAGCTCAGTAGAATGAGCACTTGCCTGACAAGCACAAGGGCCTGTGTTCAATCCCCGGTCCCACAAAAAAAAGAGAAAGAAAGAAGGAAGGAAGGAAGGAAGGAAGGAAGGAAGGAAGGAAGGAAGGAAGGAAGGAAGGAAAAGAAAATCTAAATTTGGGGCTGGGGAGATAGCTCCATGGCACAAGTGTCTGCCTGGCAAATGCAAGGTCATGAGTTAGAACCCCAGTCCTGAAAAAAAAAAACTTAAAAATAGCCAGGTGTGGTGGTGCACGCCTGTAATCCCAGTACTTTGGAGGCTGAGGCAGGAGGATCAGTGAGAGTTCAAAACCAGCCTGGGCTACAAAAGTGAGCTCAAAGCCAGCCTGAACTGCATAGCAAGACCCTGTCTTAAAAAGACAAATAAATAAATAAATAAAGGTTGACCCCCACAGCCTGTGGCTGCAGGTGGCTGTGCTTGTGACAGTCCCATCTCCCTACACCCTGTAGGTCTTCACCCTATTTCATAGATGAGGAGATCAAGGTCCTGGGCTTGTACTAGTATTGAGTTATACAACATGACTGACCTTGGATCCCTACTCCAGCAGGCTTCTCTCTTTTCATTTCTGGTCACATCAGAGCTAAGACCTTTCGGCTTCCCACCTGGTGCCCGTGTCCCTCAACCATCCTGAGAGCAGAGGTTGAACCTGTGTCCCACCCCCTACTGCTGGGATGTTGCGCCAGTGGTCAGCACAGTCAGTGCAGGCCCTGTGGAAGCCAGGATCCCTGCTGGAGGGTGAGGACCTCTGGGAGCAGGAGATGGAGTGGCTGCGCGCCTCTCAGCAGCCCCTGCGCTCGCTGCCCTATGCCATGATGGACAAGCGCTTCATCCGGTGAGTGCCCAGCAGGAGCACAAGCCAAAGCCTGGTGGAAGGGTCAGGAGCCTGGGAGGATGATGCACTGTGGGATACAGGCTGGACACCCCAGGAGACTCCTGGGGCCAAAGGTAATCTGCCTGTCCCAAGGGGTGGAGGAGATGGAGGATCAGGGCCATGCCCTCACACCCCATCCCAGACAGATGCGGGAGCCTGAGGGCATGCAGATGCCGTGCTGGCAGCAGTGGCTGCCGAAGCTGCAGACTGTGGGACAGCGCCTTGGGGAGGTGGCACGGCGGCTTGCCGGGGGCTACGGGCTCTGGAAGGGAGCGCTATACGAGATCGGGGGTAAGTCCACAGTTCCCATCTCGCCTCACTAGAGACCCTCTGTCCAGCTTGGAAAAGCAAGCAGGCACCATCCCACCCCCACCAGCCACTCCTTTATCCTGCAGTCCCGAGTCTGGTACTGACCTTGATGTGTGATAGCACCCTCTGGTGGTGCTCAGAGTCCCAGCCTGGGCCCTCACCGTGTCTCTGATTGCCTGGCTTTCTTTATACAGGTCTGTTTGGCTCAGGCATCCGGTCCTACTTTACCTTCCTCCGTTTCCTGCTGCTGCTCAACCTGCTTACTGTGCTACTGACTGCCAGCTGTGTGCTGGTGCCCCTGGCCTGGCTCCAGCCCCCAGGCCCGAGTCCCACTGTGAACTTCAGTGAGTGACCATTGCCCTTGCCCCCCGGGTCCCAGCTCAGCCTGTTGCTTGTGGCCAGCCCTAGCCTTTCCTCAGTGCTGCTTTTGGCACTGCACATATCGTCACTGCCATGCCTGGGCTACAGAATGGGAAGGTCAGGGGTCACTTATGCCTTGGGGACCCTTCCCTGTTCCACTCTTCTTCAATAGCCCTCCAGTGCCCGGGAAGCCACCAGGCCCAGACTTACATTCCACGGTTCCACAATAAGCTTTGGAATGTTTTAACTGGCAGGGTAAGTGGTCCACGAGGGCAGGGACCGCCCCCCTTCTAAGAGATCTTGACCCTCCAAGAGTGCTGTAGCTTCTAGAGCCAGATCTTCATGCAGGCTTATGGGACCAGTGATGGGGCCAGGCAGAGGTGTGGCAATTGCACAGCCTGTGGCCCTTAGGTCTAATAGGCAGTGCCGTCTGCCTGGCCCTGAGTTGCCAGGTGCGATCTCAGGGCCGTCCCATCACACCCCATCCCAAGCAGATGGGGGAGCCTGAAAGCATGGAGAGAAAAGGACAAGGGACCCTAGGGAGGGGTTAGGGAGATAGCTTCATGGCACAGGTGCCTGGCTGGCAAGTGCAAGGTTGTGAGTTTGAACCCCAGTCCCACAAAAAAAAAAAGAGAGAGACCCTAGGAAGAAGCACCTCACCCCAGGAAGCCATCAAATGGTCACCAGTGTAGGCTTCTGAGATTGAGCCCTGCCTTTGACTTGTCAAGGCTGGGTGACCAAGTGGCCCAACCTCTCTCTGTCACTGTAAAATGAGGATATTTCTAACCAATGGGGTTTCTGTGAGGAGGGTGACAATTTGGTGCATGGCCAGTGCTTCGCATGGAGCCTACTTCTCGGTCCATGCCCAGCTGTCCCCATCACGGTCCCCAGGCCTTCAACAACACCTATCTCTTCTATGGTGCATACCGGGCGGGACCTGAGAGCAGCTCCATGTACAGCATCCGCCTGGCCTACCTGCTCTGCCCACTCGCCTGCCTGCTGCTCTGCTTCTGTGGGATTCTGCGGCGGTGAGCACACAGTCTGGACCCTGGCTGGGTCCTGGGACATCCTCCCTGGTTATCCCTTCCCTGGGACAGAGGTCCCTGACCCTGCTGATTAAAGGATATATGCATGACCCCAGCCATGTATCTCAGGAGAGAGGCTAAAGGGGGTGGAGACCCACAGCCGTGTCCATCCCTAGGATGATGAAAGGGTTCCTGCAGAGGCCTGGGCTGGGCCAGGACTATGGGGTGTCCCTCAGTGCCAAGGTGTTCTCATCCTGGGACTTCTGCATCCACGTGCGGGATGCAGCTGCCATCAAGAAACACGAGATCAGCAATGAGTTCAAGGTGCGTGCAAAAGTAAGGGTGATTGAGTGTGAGGGTGTGCCTGTGTGCAGGCATGTTGTTGAAGGAATGTGGAACCATTGTGACTATGTACACACGTGCACAAGTGTAAGGTCTATGTGAGTGTGAGCACTGTGAGGGGTGGTGGTGAGAACACAGAAGCACGGCTGAGCGGAGAGGTGTGAGTGAGCACAGAGGCTCTCTACAACACTGCCTCACTGGCCTGCTGCAGGTGTACCTGGAGGAGCGCCGCCGCCACCAGCAGGTGCAGCAGGACACTCCCACCCAGCGTGCCTGCCGCCTGCTCAGCTACCTGAGAGTCAACCTCCTCAATGCACTCCTGGTGGCCAGTGGCATCAGTGCCATCTTCTGGGCCACCAAGTACTCCCAGGACAACAAGGAGGTACAGGCCATTGCGTTCCCTTAATTCTGGCTTCAGCTGAGGGAGAAGATGAGTGACTTTGTCCACTCCAGACAGGAACTTGGGCTCAGAGAGGCCAAAGCCATCATGATCATGGGTCATCAGATGGGGCTCTCGTTGAGGGCGTCCCCAACTGTGAGCTCCCGGCTCCTAGCCCTGCCCCTCACTATACCTCAAGGGGCTGCAGAGGTGGGCAGCTGACAAGGCCTGCAGCAGTGCTCCCCAACCAGTGGCTCCCATAGGAATCCCTGTTCGTGGTGCTCCAGTACCTGCCCCCTGGGGTCATCTCACTGGTCAACTTCCTGGGCCCCCTGCTGTTCATGTTCCTGGTCCAGCTGGAGACCTACCCTCCTACCACCGAGGTCAACCTTATACTCATCTGGTGAGCACCCCTTGGGGATCATGTGGGCACAGGAGAGGGGTCTTGCTGCTGTTTTGAGGGTCACCTGGCACAAGCAGTCCCAAGTAGGAAGGGTACCACATTCACAGGTAGGTACTCCTAGGACACCAGCCTCAGAGGCCCAGCTCTAAGGCCTTGGGGGCCCAGGTCCTCTCCACCAAAGGCAGCCATAGTCTTGACCAAGTGCCAAGGAAGAGCAAGGGGCTGTTGTGCTAGGAGTCCTAGGAGCTAGTGTCACACACTTGCAAAAGCCAGCTATATGGGACACACAGCTTCCACGAACCCCAAAGGTTCTAGCCCTTTACTGCAATATCCCTGATGAGATCTGTGTGCTCAGAGCATCCTCAGCTCTAGGACAGGGAAGCTTCAGGGGTGAGGTGCCCCAGCCAAGGTCAACCTCATGATACTTCTGGGGTGCAGATTCAGATGCATGTCTTCCTCCAACCCAGTCCCTGCCACTGCCCACCTCAGCACTTAACATAACTCCTGCATTGCTTCCCATCCTGAAATCCACAGAGGCCTCCTTCTCTGGCTGGCAAGGGGCTGGTGAGATAGCTCAGCAAGCTAAACTGCCTGCTTTGGGGCCAGGAAGATAGCTCAGTAGAATAAGTACTTGCCTGGAAAATGCAAGCGCCTGAGCTCAATCCCTGGCTCTGGAAAAAAAAAAAAATCTTCCTACAGGGCCTCACACTGCCTTTCCTGACAAAGTCACTTTATCAATGGCAGCTAGATAGAAGGATATGTTTGTTACCAGTGCAGGTCTATGTTCTTTTCAAGAATAGCATGGCTGGGCATGATGGTAAACCTGTATACTAAAAAACCCACCCCCCCCCAAAATAAAACCCCTAAACCACCAGGGGGCCAGTGAGATAGCTCAGTGGTCTAAAGCCCCTGCTTAGGCAATCTTGGGCAACCTCATGGACCACGGTTTGATCCCTGGCATCATATGCTGTGTCAACCCCACCCCCAGGGCAGACTGAGCCAGCCATAACATAAATGAAATTAAAAACAAACAAACAAACAAACAAAAACCTAACAGTCCTCTTGTTCCAGCTTCCCAGAATGCTGGGATTACAGATGTACATCACCACACCTGTCAGAAACTTTCTGAATGTGTTATAAATGAATGTGCATATGGTTAGAAAAAAATAAAATGCTGAAAAGGATGAAAAATTTCCTTCAGATCATGTAAATCTTTCATCTTTTACTAAAAGGATGAAAAGTTAAAAAAAAAAAAAAAGCTCCCACCCATCCCTGCTTCCCAGGGTTCCTAGCCCCACGTGGGCACTGCAAGTGTCTACCCTTGCACTTCATACATACTTGGTTTCTGGCCATCAGACCTACACAGAACTTAGGTGTGTTATTCATTGGGCACATAGGAAGGACACAGGCCTCTCAGTATGAGATGGTGTCAGAGAACCAGCATGTGAGCAGGCAGCAGGAGAAAGGGGGATGTTAGCGCGGGGCTGTAACTCAGGGGTAGACACTGGCTTTGCAGGTTCGAGGCCCCAGGTTCCATCCCCAGCACCACAGGGAAGAAGAACATGAAAAAGGAATCAGGAGCTGGGTTGGAGGAAGAATGGCCAGACAAAGCAGTGCTTCCCAAACTGATTTGAAGGCAGAGCCCATTTCTCATGAGTCATGTGGAGCCTTGGAGTCCAGGGAGATGGCACTTTGGGAAACAGTGCTGTGGCTGAAGCAGGCAGAAGGGAGACTGGGCTCTGGGTTTAGTGGAGGTAGGGCCCAGGAAGAGGTGATCTGGCTGTGTGCAGGAAACAGCCACACTGTGGCCTGGGTACAGCCCCTTCACCTCTTGCCAGCCCTAGCCCAACGCAGTTCTGCCCCCAGGTGTGTGGTGCTGAAGCTGGCCAGCCTGGGGATGTTCTCCTTCTCGCTGGGACAGACCATGCTGTGCATCGGCCAGAACAAGACCAGCTGTGAGACCTATGGCTACAACGCCTGTGACTATCAGGTAGCTGTCGGCCCAACTGGGACCCGTCCCTCCTGTCCTGCTCTGCGAAACCCTGTGTCAAAGCATGCAGACACCTGCCCCTGCCCCTTAGTTCTCCCCCAGGTCTCACCTGTGTTAGCAGCTGGGAGCAGAGCCGCCACGCAGCAGCACACCCCCAGGGGGCGCCCCTGTACCACACCGTGCAGTGTGGCCCTCCTGGGAGGCAGTTCCTGCTCTAATTGTCCTAGAGTCTTGTCAGACTGTAGCCAAGCTCCTGTGCTATAAGGTCTTCCCAGTACCAGGCATAGTGAGTGACACATGCCTGTAATCCCAGCATTCAGGACCCTGAGGCAGGACTACCGTTAGTTCGAGGCCAATCTGGGCTACATAGTGAGCTCGAGGCCAGCCTGGACTACACAGAGAGACTGTGTCTCAAAAAAGCAAACAAAAAACAAAAGCTCCTCCCAGGGTGGGTAAGGGATGGAAAAGGGGGCCAGGATAGTGACTGGGCCCCTCATTCTGGCTCCAGTGCTGGGAAAACTCAGTGGGTGAGGAGCTGTACAAGCTGATCATCTTTAACTTCCTCCTCACGGCGGCCTTCGCTTTTCTTGTCACCCTGCCTCGGAGGTGAGCCAGACAAGAGGTGGCACCACAGGGAGAATGGGGTGATGGGCCTTTTTGGGACTGCTGGTGTGGTGGTCCACAGCCCCCACATCCTTCTTAACTGGTGGGCACCTGGACCCTCCACACTCCAGGCTGCTGGTGGAGCGGTTCTCAGGCCAGTTCTGGACCTGGCTGGGCCGGGAGGAGTTCCAGGTGCCCAAGAACGTGCTGGACATTGTGGCAGGGCAGACGGTTACCTGGATGGGCCTCTTCTACTGCCCTCTGCTGCCCCTGTTCCAGAGCATCTTCCTCTTCCTCACCTTCTACATCAAGAAGGTAAGGGTAAAAAAAAAAAAAAAAGAAGGTAAGGGTGCCACTGGGAGGGAGCATGGGTCTTGAGCCCTAGGCATTCCGGGGTCCCTTCTCTAATCTGAGAACCACACTCTCAACCCCTGCTCTCCCTACCTGCTCCCCAGTACACCCTCCTGAGGAACTGCAGGACGCCCCCTCGACTCTTCCGTGCCTCCAGCTCCAACTTTTTCTTCCAGCTGGTGCTGCTCCTGGGCCTGCTCCTGGCAGCAGTGCCCCTGGGCTTTGTGATCAGCAGGTGAGGGGGAGGGCTGGAGTGTGTGCAGGTGGGCAGCCCCTGCCCCCATGGCCTGACACCTGCCTCTGCCCCATCTCTACAGCACCCACTCCTCCTGGGACTGTGGCCTCTTCACCAACTACTCAGCCCCCTGGCAGGTGGTCCAGGAACTGGTAGCTCTGAGGCTCCCGCTTTCTGGCCAGCGTGCCCTCCAGTATCTCAGCTCTCACGCCTTCTGTTTGCCTCTCCTCTGGCTGCTCAGGTGCCCATCAGGGTGGTAGGGACCATGGAAGGGAACCCGTGGGAAGTGTCCTGATCTTTTCCTTAGCCCATCTCATGGGACACAGAAGCCAGGGAAGGGAAAAGGGGAGCTCAGGGAAGCAGGGCCCAGGCACCGGGTAAGGGCCTAAAGGCTGGAAGCCTGGGGGCCGCCCCTGTAAAACTGACCTGTAAGCTCTGTGCCAGGATGCCATGGGAACTCTAGGTCTACTGGGGAAGTGTGGTTCCTTGCTGAAGGGTCTTGGGAAGAAGCTAGCTCCTGTTAAAGTTGTACAGTGAGAAATCCCGGAGCATAGCATTTTCAGAAGAGGAGGAAGTCTGGAGGTGGCACCGATGCAATGGGAGGGGTGACTGACTTTCAATCCTGTCGTCCTCAGCCACATCCTGACTGTGTGCATTGCTCAGTCCCAGGCCAATGCAAGAGCCATCCACGTGCTCCGGAAGCAGCTGGTGTGGGTGAGCGACTACTGGGCTTGGGGGACATGAATCTTCTGAGAGTGTAGTCCGAGATAGGCAGGTGCCTCGCTCATGGGGTGCAGATAGGGAACAGGAGGTAACACAGGATCCTCAATCAAGATCAGGGTCCTGGAGCAGGACCTCATAAGAACATGACCCTTGTCATGAGGGCATGGCCTTGGACCTGCAGGTCTCTAGTGAGGAGGGACCCGAAGGGGCGTGGCCTCTGGTTAACAAGGAGTGACAGGGAGTGACCTCTGCGTTGGGAGCAGGACCCTGGTCTCTATTAGGGGCGGGTCTCGTAGGGGGCGTGGTAGGCCGCGGGTAGGCGTGGCCTCGTCCAACAAATCAGCAGTCTCGCGGTGGCTCCGACCTGTAGTCGCTGCTCCAAACCCGCTGCATGCTCCCCTCAGCAAGTCCAGGAGAAGTGGCGCCTGGTGGAGGAGCTTTCGCAGCTGCTACAGGAGCCAGGCTCGACCGAATCTCTGATCCCCGACTCCCCTCACTTCCGAGCTTCACGCCCACGGTCTTCCGGCCCCGGATTCGGGAGCCCAGGTTCTCCAGGTCCCGAGAGCCCCCGCTGGGACCCTTCCACACGGACCCCACCCTGGTTAAGTACCTCCTACCCCGGATCGCAAGGTTCCCCGGCCCTCGGTCCCCGGTTCCGCTTCCCCAGCGGCACTGAGCTGTAGCACCGACTCAGCGTCCCCCATAGCGGGACCCACTTTCCTACCCTAGCTCCTGGAGGGGCCGTCTTCACACACAGTGACAGGGCTGACCCAAAGAGGGCCACATGTCCCCAGGAGCAACAGGAAGACCATATGAAATTTTCTTTTCTTTTCTTTTTTTTTTTTTTACCTCATCCCTTTAAATTTTGTTTTTTACTGAATATTTTATAGTGTACACAGTGCATTATTATGGCACCCATAAACACAATTAACAAATGACGCGACTTTTGGGAGTGATTGTTTACCGAATGACGTTCTTACAAAGTTTGGCGTCCTCTCTACTGGAAAGGGGAGAGCTGGCCTCCACCCCACATGAGGGCTGCCCTAGGCCCCTGCTACATCACACCAGCTTGGCCCTTCCACGAGTGGACGGGAGGCTCAGAGAGGTGAGGGCCACAGCCAGCAGAGGCAGAGCTGCGGTTTAAATCCAGGCAGGTGAGGCCGTGAGGGAAACAGGAGCTTTGAATCTGTCTGTGAAAGAATCATCAATCAGAACTTTTGGGGTGGGGTCCAGCAGTGTGGCCCTCCATGTGGACTATACCTCAGCCCTTTTTATTTTTTATTTTGAGACAGAGTCTAAGTCACTAACTTGCCCAGACTGGGCTCCATCCTCTTGCCTCAGCTTCCTGAGCAGCTGGGATTATGAGCTAGGGCCCCCGTGGCCAGCTGTGTAGGCCTTTTCTGATGACCTTCACGTCCCTTCCTCAAAATCCTTGGGAGCCAGCCTCATACGCATCTGTGTGCCCTATAGAATCCATGAAGAAAACAGGTTTCACAACAGGAATTCACTATGCCCTGGGCCTTGGGGTGCTCATCCTGGAAGGGGGAAGCCGCCATACTCCCCTAAGGGGCTGAGAGGATTCAGCAAGTGTTTATAAATCCCAAGGGGCAAGTGCCTGAAGCCTGGCCCGCAAGGGACATACATGATATATACTGGGGGCCTGGAGAGTTTCAGGGACACTCAGGATCCATGGAAGGAGCCTGTGGATTACCTGAGGAGTCACAGCCCAGCCCTTGGACAGCAGGGCCAGGGCAGCCAGAGCACCAGGAAGCTGGTGGTGCCCAGACAGGGGCCATGGTGAGGCAGGAAGTTGCCCAGGGAAGATGTCCCTGGCATTACCCACACGTCTCCTGACTCTGGCTCCAAAACACACTGAGAAGAGGAGACTCCTCAGAGATTCCAGAGCCTTGATAGGGAAACACAAATTTCTTTTTTTTATTTTTTTTAAAGAATTTTTTTTTTATTTGTATTTATTATTTTTATTCTTGTTTCAGAATCTTTATTTATTCACTCATTTTTATGGCCGGCTCAGCCCGCCCCGAGGGCAGGGATGGCACAGCATGTGGTGCCCGGGATCGAACCACGGTCCCTGAAGCCGCCCAAGCTTCCCCAAGCAAGCGCTTCAGACCACTGAGCCATCCCACCGGGCCCGGGAAACACAAATTTCTGAGTCTCTGGATTGTCCATTGCCCAAAACCCCTCTGGGGTCTCCCTGCAGTCCTCCCTTCCTCCCCACTCCACTCCCAGCAGACAAGAGCACAGGCTTGAGAAGGGAATGTTGCTGGGAACTAAGCATTTGGGCTACAGGGGTAGGAAGACAGCACAGGTTCCATCCCCAGGGCGTGTGTCAGGCCCAGTGAGCGGCAAGTGACAGCACTGATTAAAGTTGGCTGGGGAGAAAGGGCCACCAACAGGGGCCAACACTATGTGGCTTCCTGACACCTCTGCCAGCTCTTCCTTCTACTCCCTGGCCAGCAGGGGCTGCCCTGCAAGCAGTTTCCTGATGCCATCAGGCCCTGAGACAGGGCTATAATTGGCCTTGCGTGGATCTAGAATCCATCCTTAGGCTGATGAACTGTGTCAGGGGCGGGAGGTAGTTTCCCTGGTCAGGCTGTCCTCGAAACAAATGTTTGCTGGCTCGGAGGGCATCATCCAAGAGGAAGCAGGCAAAGCTGGTGATTCCTGCAGCCACCAAACTTGTCCCAGAAGTCGCTGGTCTGTCTTGCAGCCCCAGGCTGGGCCATGAGGGAGGAGCCTGGCTCACAGACAGGAAGGTGGCAGTGGCCCACAGTGGAGGGGGCAAGACCTGTTTCCTCAGCTCTGTGTCCCACAAGCGGAACCTGCGGGTCTGGCGTGTGCCTGACCTTAGGCCTCTGAGAGGCCCTGCCTACCCTACTCCATTTCTCCAGGTAACTCAGCTGTAAGGTGCAGGCCAGAGCACACCCCCACCAGTGGTGTGGCTCAGTCACCTTTTGTATGGAGTTGCATTGGGTCCCAGTCTCTGGGGAATAATCATCCCCATGGTTGGGCCAAAGAAGGACCCTACCCCCTTTGAATACCTTGGGTACACTTGCATCACACTTTTTGGGTGACCAGGGGCCCAGGTCAGACAGGACCCAGCAACACATGAGCAGACACTGTCCATCCTCCCTGCTTTTCCTTGGGTCTCTCTGAGGATGTGGACGTCTCCTGCCATGCAAGCTCTAGAGCCCTGCTCGGCAACTGTGGCTGAGCCATCAGGCCTGGTGGGCTCCCACTTCCCTGGGGCTATGGGGCTGTTGGCTATAGGGCTTTCTGGACCCAGCCCTGGGAGTAGTGGCCTCCAGGTTATCTCTTCTATGCAGGCAGCCACCAAGAGCACCCTTGGGGCCCCAGGGTGGGGGGCCTGGACCTAAGAGTCTGGGAAAGCTGAGCAGAGGCCCCACATGCCCCACACCCTCAGAGGCATGAGGCTCCTTCAGCTGCTCTGCTTGGCCACACTGGGTGAGCCTATGGGGGACAGTGGCAGGGGGTCTACAGCCAAGGCCCCCAGGAAGAGTGGGCTTAGAGTGTGGAGTGCTGGGGAGCACTAGAGGGGCGGGCCTTGGGGGCATGGGCTCCTCAGCCATGGTCTGGGCTTTTTTTTTTTTTTTAACTAGGGTCCAAACTTAGGACCCTGCACTTACCAGGCAGGCACTTCTGCCACTGAGTTATATCCCCAGGCCCCTGGCTTCCATGTCCTTGCTGCCTGTGTGGCTACTACTCCTTGCTCACTTGGACTTGCTATTCACTCTACTAAATGGCCTGGGAATCTCACAGGTCATGGGGCTCAGAAGGGCCTCATGAACAGCCCTGCTGCCTGTGGCCTCACTGCCAGGACTGGCCCTCACGGCCCTTCCCCCATCCTGGCAGGGGGCTCTGGGCTGTCTGAAGACTCCCTCTGATGTCCTATATCTCTTACAGCCACCAGCAGCTCTTCCACAGGCCAGGCAAAAGGTGAGTGACCTCACATCCTGAAGGGACAAGGGTCCATCCAGCTGAGGACAGAAAGAGGTGGCAGGGTTGCTAGGGGACAGCTGGACAATTCTGGATCCTGACAGGACCCTGAGGGGAGGCTGAGGGAGTGTGCTGGAGTCCCAGGGCAGGGATGGTCTCATAGAGCAGCTGGTTGGAGTGTGGGGTGTCCTGGACAGGAGTGTCCTGGTCAGTATACCCCATGTTCTCATCTCTTCCTCGTGCCTCACAGACCTGCCAAGAACTTTGAGTGACACCTTGGACAGTAGGGGGTCCCCAGGCCTGTGGGAGGGTGAGAAAAATGGAGATCCCCCAGGGTCCAGCATGGGAAGCAGCCTGAGGCATTGGGCCTCTCTCTGTCTCCCTCTGTTTCCTCCCTCTCTTCCTCTCCCTTTCCCTCTCCCTCTCCCTCTCTGTCTCTGTCTCTGATCTCTCTCTCTCTGTCTGCCTCTCTCCCTCTCCTCCCTCTTTCTCTCTGTCTCTGTCTCTCTGTCTCTGTTTCTGTCTCTGCTGTCTCTGTCTGTCTATCTCTCTGTTTCTCTGTCTCTGTCTCTGTCCATCCCTCTCTCCCTCCCTCCACAAATCCAGGCTGATTCAGAGCCAGGAGAGGACACAGGGAAGTACAACCCCAGCCCTCTCACCCCTCCCCACCCCACCCAGCCTACTCCCTTCTCTAAGCCAGTCCTATCTCTCCAGCTGCTCACCCCCTCACCACAGGCTTTTCCCTCACCAGTATCTCAGGCCCTTGTGTCTGCTGGGGTGAAGGCAGCTGACCACTTCCCTACATTTTTTTTTTTTTTCGTACTGGGAATCAGACTCAGGGCCTTGCACTTGCCAGGTAGGCCATGCACCCCTGAGCTACATCTGCACCCGCCCCACTCCCATCTTGTCCCTTACCTTTCATCTCCAGGTCACCTGCACACAGAGCTGACCATCCTCAGTTCTACTCAAGGGGAGGTCTCAGGTAGTGGTGACGCATGTCTCACTTGGATAAAGCAGAAGCTAAACTATCATTTCCTCATTTGCCATAAAAAACAAGCGCATTGTTGGTACTGCAGCTAAAAAAGGGAGCCAGTGGCTGAAGCTCAGGAAAGCACCTGGGGAGGGACAGCCCTGCCTCCCTCTAAGCTCAGCCCCTGGCTTCTTAGATTTTTGCAGAGTGAGTCCTGGTAACTAAACTCCTAAGAGACCAACTGATAAATGATTCATTCATTGTTCCACATGTCCTTGGGCACCTGTTTGGTGACAGTCACTAGAAACATGAGTACCATCTACAGCGGGTTGGAATTCACCTCTTGTGCGTGACAAGCAAGCCAAGGGGGTTTCTACAGGCTGCAGCTCTCTGGGGATGGGCCCGGACGGGACCAGAGTGCAGCCGTTGAGGAGGCTGTGGCTGTTTGCCATAGCTCTGGGGCCCCACTGGCTAAATACAGCCCCAACCGGCTGCCAGGGTAGAATCCTGCAGCTCAGACTGCAGATGTGGGCACAAGCCAGCCCTGGTTCTGAAACCATGATGAGCAGGGGACAGGTACAGGGGTGACAAATGCATGGGTCTTTTGTTTTGTTTTCGCAGTACTGAAAATTGAGCCCAGGGTCTTTGCATTGAGCTATATCCTCAGGATTTTTAAATTTTGTGACAGGATTCCACTCAGTTTCTAAATTCCCTAGGGTGGCCTATGAATTTGCAACCCTCCAGCCTCAGCCTCCAGAGTGCTAGGATCACAGCACTCTGTTTCTCAGAGTAAGTGTCCCAGGTGACATAGGATCACTTGGGAGGGACCTGTGCCCCTTCCTCCCACAGGCTGGGCTATAGCTATCCCGGCACTTCACTGTCCCCAGAAGTCTGAAATCATGGTGTGGGCAGGGCTTCCTCCTCACAGAGGTATGGAGCTCTTCCTGGTTCTCTCCTGCTGTCACATGCCAAGTCTTCACCAAGTCTGAGTCCCTGGTCCTGTTATGAGGCCCCAGGTATCCAGCAGGGCTTATTGGAATTCAGTAAATCACCAGCTTGGCTGCAAAGTGAATGAGGATATAAAGACCGTTCTCCTAATGAGGCCCACTTGGAAGTGCCAGGGAAGCATATGCCCATAATCTTTCTGGGGAGGCATGTTTGTCCCTCCCTGAACAGGTTCACTGCTCACTCAAAATCATACCCTTGGGCCCCACTTCTGTGCAAGGAACCACAGTCCCTAGAGCTTGAATTTCTAGCCCTGATTACCCTAGAGACAAGCGACAGAGGCCCAAGAGGAGATGGTGGGGCCTCGGAGCCCCGCTGGACTCATACGCAGCCTGGGGCCTGGGTGGAGGCCCTCAGCAGCTTCCTGCTTCCTTTTGCTTGCTTGTTTTTCTTTAGCATTGGAGATCAAAACCAAGGCCTTGTGGAAGCACTCTGCCACCAAGCTCTATCCCTGCCCCCCCCCCCCCTTTTAAGACAAGGTCTCACTAAAGTATCCAGGCTGGCCTTGAACTTTGCAGTCCTGCCTCAGCCTCCCTAGTAGCTGGGATTACAGGCAGGTATCACTGCTCTCACTTTATATATTTATCATTATTAGACAAGGATTTTTTTTTTTTTTTTGGCTAGCTCAAGCTGCTTTAAGGGCAAGTTTGGTTGGGGCTTGTGGAGGTGGGGATCAAACTGCAGTCCCCTACGCCTGAGTTTGCCCAAGCAGGCATTTTGAACAACTGAGCTGGGGCTGGGGAGATAGCTCCATGGCACAAGTACCTGCCTGGCAAATGCATGAGTTTGAACTCAGTCCCCCCCCGCAAAAAAAAAAAAAAAACTGAGCTAACCAGCAAGCCCCCTATCATTATTATTATTACATTTTTGTGGGGTTGAAACATTCTCTGGCTATGTAGCTCAGGCTGGCCTTGAACTCTCTGTGTAGCCCAGGCTGGCCTTGAAGTCAGTTGGACTCTCCTGTCTCAGCCTCTTGAGGTCTGGGATCACAGGCGTGCACCACCACACTCAGCCAACGCTCTCAATTTAGATTTATAAGCTAAAGCATCAAAAAGAAAAAAGATACAGGGGTTCAGCAGGATGGCTCAGTGGTCTAAAGCGCCTGCTTAGGAAAACTTAGGTGGCTGCAGGGACCGCAGCTTGATCCCCAGCACCACATGCTGCGCCAGCCCTGCCCTCCGGGCAGGCTGAGCGGGCCATAAAAATAAATAAATAAACAAACAAAAGTTCTGAAACAAGAAAAAAATAAAATAATTCTTTAAAAAAAAAAAGATACAAGTCCTTTTAGGGTAAGAAGTGAATGCTCAGTCTGTTGCATGTGAGTTGCATGGCAGCTTGTACCCTCTTTGTCCCCTTTGTTTGGCCTAAGTTTGTGCTGCAGAGCTCCTTTACCTATACACACCTTTTTTTTACCTTGCGCTTTTCAAATAAATGTAGGCACCAATTTTACAAAGTGAATGAATGCTCTTCCACTCTAGTAAACTGTACCTTATAAAAGGCTCCTGTCGGTACCCTTAGGCAAATCAGGTTTCTATTCACAGCCACTGAAATGGAAAGGGAAGTTTTCTCTTTTGCTTTTATAAGACAAGATCATTTCCTTTTGTGAAAGGAGCAAAAAAAAACAAGTGGACCCACACTGTGGCCCTGGAACCCCAGTCTCCATGAGAGGTGGGCTGGCCCCCCATCTTTGGACCTCAGGAGGAGGCTGCTTCTCCCCAAAGCTCTCATTGACAAAAGCATTAGTGAAAGTCAGCAAGACCATGTCCTGGAGAGTGACCTCAACCTAGCTATGGGGATCTTTTCTTCAAAACAACATTTTGCATGAGACTACTTAAAACAAAGCATCCTCTCCAAAGTGGGGGTTTACATGAAACTATTAAAGAGGTAAGTCTGGGCATAGTGGGCACACACCTGTAATCCCAGCACCCAGGAGAATGAGGCAGGAGGATCGCCATGAGTTAGAGACCTGCCTGGGCTACACAGAGTTCAAGCCCATGCTGGACTACAGAGTGAAATTCTGTTTCCAAAAAATAAGTAATTAAATAACAAAGAGAAGCACCGGGTGTGGTGGTACACACCCATAATCCCAGCACTTGGGAATCTGAGGAAGGAGAAGCAGTGCAAGTTTGAGAGCAGCTTGGGCTACAAACAGTGAGCTCAAGGCCAGCCTGAACTGTATAGCGAGATCCTGTCTCAAAAAATAAATAAATAAATAAAATAAAGAATCTAAACTGATCTGATGATGAAAATATGTAATATAATCATTGTTAAATTTAAACAATAAAAATATTAAATCATGAAAAAAATTTAAAAAAAATTTTTTTAAATAAAATAAAGAGGAGTTAGGGAGGTAGCTCAGTGGCAGAAGCACCTGTCTGGCAAGCACAAGGTCCTGAGTTCGATCCCCAGTACCAATAACAATAGTAATAATAATGTACAGATGAGGAAGTGTTTGTGGACTTACTGATGCCTGAGAGACCAGGGCTGGGAGAAGTCCTGCCCAGTTTGCCTTTTTTAATGTCCAGGGCCCTCTCCCTCAAACATTGTGTGCTCTTTGGGGCTCATCTCTCTCTCTCTCTCTCTCTCTCTCTCTCTCTCTCTCTCTCTCTCTCTCTCTCCTCTCTCTCTCTCTCTCTCTATTTTTTTTTGCAGAACTGGGGTTTGAACTCAGGTTCTTGCACTTGTCAAGCAAGTGCTTATTCTACTGAGCTATCACCCTAGCCCTTTCTCTTTTCTTTCTTTTTTTTTTAAATTTAGTACAGGGGGCCAGCAGGATGGCTCAGGGCTCTGAAGCACCTACTTAGGAATGCTTAAGCAGCCTCAGGGACCTTGGTTCGATCCCTGGCACCACATGCAGCAAAGGCCCCGCCCTCAGGGCAGGCTGAGCCAGCCATAAAAATAAATAAATAAATAAATAAATAAATAAATAAATAAATAAATAAATAAAATTTAGTACAAGGGGCCTGGCAGGATGGCTCAGTGGTCTAAAGTGCCTGCTTAGGAAAGCTTGGGCGGCTGCAGGGACCGCGGTTCGATCCTGGCACCACATGCTGCACCAGCCCTGCCCTCAGGGGCAGGCTGAGCCGGCCATAAAAATAAATAAATAAACAAACAAAAGTTCTGAAACAAGAAAAAAAAAATTAGTACAGGGTCTACAGGGTCTCATTATGCAGCTTGTAATGTGTTCAGCCTCCCAAGAGCTGGGGTCACAGGCACACCACTGCACACAATCTCAATTGCCAATGCAGCACTATGCAGTTCCAGTTGGCCATGAGCTAACTTGTAGCCCAGTTTGGTCTCGAACTTGCACTGATCCTCTTGTCTCAACCTCCCAAGTGCTGGGATTACAGGCGTGTGCTGCCATGCCCGGCTTAGTTTTTTTTTTAACTAATTTTCTTTCTCTCTCTCTCTCTCTCTCTCTCTCTCTCTCTCTCTCTCTCTCGGCAGAAGTGGGGTTCAAACTCATGACCTTGCAGGCCCTTGTGCCATGGAGCTATCTTTCTGGCCTTTCTTTCTTTCTTTTTTTTTTTTGAATTATTTTATTTTATTTTTTTCTTGTTTCAGAACTTTTATTTGTTTGTTTATTTATTTTTATGGCCAGCTCAGCCTGCCCTGAGGGCAGGGCTGGTGCAGCATGTGGTGTCAGGGATTGAACTGCGGTCCCTGCAGCCGCCTAAGCTTTCCTAAGCAGGCGCTTTAGACCACTGAGACATCATACCAGCCCCTCTTTCTTTCTTTCTTTCTTTCTTTCCTTCTCTCAATCTCTCTCTCTCTCTCTCTCTCTCTCTCTCTCTCTCTCTCTTTCTTTCTGTTATAGCCGGCTCAGCCTGCCCTGGGTGGGGGCGGCTGGCGCAGCATATGGTGCTAGGGATGAACTACAATCACTGCAGTTGTCTAAGCTTGCCTAAGCAGGTGCTTTAGACCGCTGAGCTATCTCACTGGCTCTCTGGTGGTTTAGGTGTTTTTTTTTTGGTTTAGGTTTTTGAGATAGGATCTTCTTATGTAGCCCAAACTCGCCCCAAACTCATAGCAATCCTCCTGCCTCTGCCTCCCAAGTGCTGGTATTGTACAGGTTTACGATCAGGCCCAGCCATGCTATTCTTGAAAAGAACATAGACCCCCATTGGTAACAAACATATTTTTCTACCTAGCTGCCATTCAGAAAGTGACTTGTCAGGAAAGGCAGTGTGAGGCCCTGGAGGAAGATCACAGAATCTGCATAAAGGTCAACACCAGCCTCTGCCTACAGAACTGTAAAGTTGCTGTAGATAGACCGTTGGCTGGGAGAGGGCTCCTACTTGATGCAGGAGAGAGCTTGGGTACCCTGAGCTTGCCAGCCTCCTGCAGCCCTCTCACTGCTCTCCAAAGCCCTCTTGGGCTGGCCTGATGGTTCAGCAGACTAAAGCACCTGCTTAGGTAGAGCACAGTGGGCCCAGCAGGCAGCCCCCCCCCCAGCTGAGATAGGGATTATGACTGGGCGTGGTGGTGCAGGCCTATAATCTCATCACTTGGGAGGCTGAAAACAGGAGAATCACTATGAGCCCGATTTATGTAGTGTGACCCTGTAGACTCTGAAGACCCTGTCCTAAATACAGAAAACAAAACAACAACAACAACAAAAACTCTTTCCCTGAAGTTGACTTTCTGTCCCAATTCAGCACATGCCTCTGGGCTGTGATCCCGCCCTGAGAAGCCTCTCACTGGTCCGGATTACACTCCCTGCCCCTGCTCTCTCCCTGTCCTCTGAAACCAGGTGTTCACTGCTCAGGGTGTAGAGGCCCTGTTGTCCCCCTCTGATCTAGGTCCTCTAGTGCAGATGCCATCACCAAGCCTCCAAGCTTGGAGGGAGGCCATAGCCTGGACTCAGGTCCAAATGGACGACTGTCTATCCACGCTGCAAGTGACACATCCCACAGACTGCAGGTGGCAGCTCAGGTATCTGCAAGAAGCAGCTGGACCATAACATGAGTGAGCATCTGTGTCCCCTAAGGAGGTCCCTGAACCACCAGACAGCCACTGTCTTTGGTGAGTTACTTGGCCAACAAGTAGTAAGTTTATCGGGGCAGAGATGAGAGACAGGACAGGGGTTGTGGCGTGTGCATGCCTGCCCCCTTACAGCTTGCAGAGGGTCAGGCTGGCTGTCCAGAGGCAGATTCAGGGCCGTGGCCCTCCTCACCTGTGTCCTCTCCAGACTTTCGATCCTACCTGAATACACTCATCATGTCTGCCCCCCACTCCTTCTCCTCTTCCTTTCTCCTCCTCTTCTTCTTTATACTGGCAATCACACCCAGGACTTTCCTACTGAGCTACATCCTCACCCTTTTAGTTTTGAGTCAGGGTCTGACTTGGTACTAAGTTGCCCAGACTGGGATCCGGCCTGTGATCCTCCTGCCTCAGCCTCATGGAGTTCTTGGACTGTAGGCCTGTCCATCATGCCCAACTTTCATGATTTCTCATACTGGAATATTCTGGACAAAAAGGCTTAAGTACAGGAGACAGCCCTTTCTGCAGTATGTTTTTGGGGATGGGGGTGTCAGGTGAAATTTATATAATAAAGGAACAATCTTTTACTTGACAGGATTTCACTCAACAGTTCAGACTAGCCTTAAACTCACTTTGTAGCGTAGGCTGGCCTTGGACATCTAGTGATCTTCCTGTTTCAGACTCCCTAGCACTGTGATTACAAAAATTAACCGTTTAAAGTGCTAGCAGAGGGGGCCCGATGGGATGGCTCAGTGGTCTAAAGCGCCTGCTTAGGGGGAGGCTGCAGGGACTGTGGTTCGATTCCCGCACCACATGCTGCGCCAGCCCTGCCCTCAGGGCAGGCTGAGCCGGCCATGAAAATAAATAAATAAACAAAAAGTTCTGAAACAAGAAAAAAAAAATTTATTAAAAAAAAAAAGTGCTAGCAGTGACTAAGGGCCAGGGAGATAGCTCAGGGGCACAAGTGTCTGCCTGGCAAGTGCAAGGTCCTGAGTTTCATCCCCGGTTCTGGAAAAAAAAAAAAATCAAAAGCGCTAACAGTCACTTTCAGTACACTCACCACATTGGGTTATCACCACATCTACCTGGTTCCAAAACATTTTCAACACCCTATAAGGAAACCCCATACCCACTCAGCAGTGACTACCTACTTTCTCCCCCATGCCCCAAGCCACCAGTCTGCTTCCTGCCTCTGAAATCTCCTATCATTGACTCAGTACATAGATGGACTTAAATAATCGTTGTTCTCAGGGTCAGAAAGTTGTGATTGTCTGTGGCATAGAATGTGTAATGATTGTTTATTTATTTAGGATTTATTCATTTGGTACAGAGTTTTGCTACATAGCTTTGACTCATAGTGATCCACCTGTCTCCGCCTCCCCAGTGCTGGAATCACAGGCATGCACCATCACGTGTGGTTTTGGGACTGGCACAGTGTGGGGCCAGCTTGGCATGCAGTACCAGGGATTGAACCCAGGTCCTTGCACTTGCCAGGCAGGCACTTAGACCATTGAGCTATCTCTCTGGCCCCAGGAATTATTTATTGTGGCGTGGTGGATTGTACCTAGGACCTTTCACAGCCCACGTATGTGCTTTATCACTGTGTTATAGCCCCAACCCATTTTTCTCTTTAAAACTAAATAAGGGGCAACCTGCTTGGGTCCCGTTCTGTCCCTTCTGTCAGAGGCTTTCTTTTTCTTCTTCTTCTTCTTCTTCTTCTTCTTCTTCTTCTTCTTCTTCTTCTTCTTCTTCTTCTTCTTCTTCTTCTTCTTCTTCTTCTTCTTCTTCTTCTTCTCCTTCTCCTTCTTCTTCTTCTCCTTCTTCTCCTTCTTCTTCTCCTTCTTCTTCTTCAAAAGATTTTCATTTTATTTCTCTTTTTTTTCTTGTTTCAGAACTTTTATTTGTTTATTTATTTTTATGGCCAGCTCAGCCTGCCCTCAGGGCAGGGCTGGTGCAGCATGTGGTGGCTGGGATCAAACCGCGGTCCCTGCAGCCCCCTGCAGGTGCTTTAGACCACTGAGCCATCCTGCCGGGCCCCTATTTTATTTCTCTTAAACCTCATTTATTTGTTTGTGTTATGGCCTGCTCAGCCCGCCCTGGGGTGGGTTGGCACAGCATGTGGTGCCAGGGATCGGGCAGCGGTCCCAGTGCTTGCCTAAACTTTCCTAGACAGGTTCTTTAGACCGCTGAGCCATCTCGCTGGTCCAAAATGGCTTTGGCCTTTTTTTCTTTCTTTCTTTCTTTCTTTTTTTTCTTTTTTGCAGGAGTGGGGTTCAAACTCACGACCTTGCACTTGCCAGGCAGGCAATTGTGCCATGGAGCTATCTCCCCGCCCCAGAAACTTTCTTGCTCTCAATAAATATTCTGCTCTGATGCAGATGAGATGGCTCAGCAGTCTAAAGC
Organism: Myocastor coypus; assembly: GCA_004027025.1. Lineage (NCBI taxonomy): Eukaryota > Metazoa > Chordata > Mammalia > Rodentia > Myocastoridae > Myocastor > Myocastor coypus. The sequence goes on from PVJA010015598.1 coordinate 29,756, forward strand.
ACCTGCTTAGGCAAGCTTAGGCAACAGCAGGGACCATGGTTTGGTCCCCGGCACTACATGCTGCACCAGCCCCACCCCCAGGGCAGACGGAGCCAGCCATAATATAAAAGAAAGAAAGAAACAAACAAACAAACAAACAAAGAGAGAGAGAAAGAAAGAAAGAAAGAAAGAGAGAGAGAGAGGAAGAAAGAAAGAGAGGAAGGAAGGAAGAAAATAAAACTCAATAATATTCTTTGCATGGCTCTACCATATGAGTAGAGCTATATGGTTTGGTTTAGTTTAGTTTCAGTATTGGGCATTACACCTAGGGCCTTTGTGTGGAAGTACATCCCCCAATCATTTTATGTTTTGAGACAGGCTCTCGCTAGATCACGGGGCTAGGCTTCCATTTCAGTCCTCGGCCTCAGGCCCCCAGAGTGCTGGGCTTCTAGGTGTGCACCACCGCACCTGCTTCCACATGCTGCTTATCCATTGGGCTGTGGACGCAAATTCAGGCCATGTCCACTTCTCGGTTTTGGTGCCTCGTCCCACAGCTCACCCGTGTCCTGCTTTCCAGCTGCATGTCCCGCAGTGGACTTGCTGAGTCTCCTTATGATTGATTTCACTGTGAAGAACTGCTAACCCAAGCCCTTTCTTAGGGTGCTTCATTGATTTTGGTTTCTTTCTTCCTGTTGTTCTCCCCCCCACCCCCAGGAATCTCCATTGCCTATAAAGTCCTGGAGGTTTACCCTCAAAGTCGACGAATTCTCCTGACGTGCCATGCACCCCAAGCGCCTCCACCCATCACCTATTCCCTCTTCGCCGGCCAGGGTATACTGGTGGTCAGCAAGGTGGTGCGGACACACCAGCCAGCCTCCTTCAGCATCAACGTCACGCTCAAGTCCAGCCCAGACTTGCTCACCTACTCCTGCCAGGCGACTTCCAAATCCGGCCTGCGATGGAGTAGCACAGGGCTGCAGATGTACTGGGAGCTGTGGGCCAGTGAGTGCAGGGCCCAGAGCCCGGGTGGACTGTGGGGGCCTGGGGGCTAGGGGGGCAGAGAGAGGTGAGGCTAAAGGCCAACTGTCCCCCTCCAGGCTGTGGCCAGTGCTGTGGAACTCAGTCTCCCAGTGGAGCTGGAGGGCAGAGAGAGACTGAGAGGTGGAGGGCAGAGGCAGGGAGGCTGCAGATGCTGCTTCCCTTCTCCAGGGGTCTCAGTCAATGTCGAGGCTGCAGATGCCGAAGCCCTTCGAGGCCCAGGAAGTAGTCCCACACCAAATCCTGCTTCAAATCCCACTCTGTCCTTGCAAATCTACTTCTGCTCCAATCTGCACAGTGTCCTTGGTGAGAACAGGAAGCACTGCCTGGCCTATGGTGGGACCAGGACTCCTATCTGCTCTTTGCCCACAGCCTGATTACACCAATGAGGAGAGGCAGCCTGAAGGGGAGGTACCCAGGCCTGGGACCTGGGGGAGCAGGATTCAGAGTCCCCCATGAGCTGGTGTGGGGTACAGAATTAGGCACTCAACCTCGAGGTCTAGGCTGCTGCTTCTTCAAGGCTTATCATAGTGCCCTAAAGTCAGCCATAGAGGCTGGGGTAGCTCCATGGCACAAGTGCCTGCTTGACAAGGGCAAGATCATGAATTTAAACCCTGGTCCTGCAAAATTAAATTACATTAATGAAGAGAGAGAGAGAGAGAGAGAGAGAGAGAGAGAGAGAGAGAGAGAGAGAGAGAGAGGAAAGAAAGAAAGAAAGAAAGAAAGAAAGAAAGAAAGAAAGAAAGAAAGAAAGAAAGAAAGAAAGAAAGAAAGAAAAAGTCAGCCATAGTTGGGCATGGTGGTGCATGCCTGTAATACCAGCACTTAGGAAGCTAAAGTAGGAGGATCAGTGTGAGTTCGAGACCAGCCTGGGCTACAAAACTGAGTTCAAGGCCAGCCTGAATTGCATAGCGAGACCCTATCTCAAAAAGACCAAAAGGCCATGGTGGCTATGCCTGTAGTAATAGGGCCAGCACTTAGGAGGCTGAAGCAGGAGTATCATGAGTTGAAGGTCAGCCTGAGCTCCAAGATCTGGGCTCCCTGTGTCAATATGGGAGGTCATCTCTGGGTGTGTAGAAGGGACTAAATGAAGAGCATTTAGTACTTAGTAGGTGGCAGGGCTGGACGCTGTGCATGCCTGGCAAGATCCCTCCCACCAAGCTACTGCCCCTATCCCAGCTTGCTTTTTTTTTTTTTTTTTTTTTTTTTTTGTCTGAGACAAGGTCTCACTATGCAGTTCAGGCTGGCCTTGAGCTCACTTTTGTAGCTCAGGCTGGTCTCGAACTCACACTGATCCTTCTGCCTCAGCCTCCCAAGTGCTGGGATGCTTTTTTCTTTGGCAGGACTGGGGTTCAAACTCATGACCTTACACTTGCCAGGTAGGCATTTGTGCCACAGAGCTGTCTCCCTGGTGCCCTCTCTATCCCAGTTTGTTGATCTTAATGCACTTTAGTTTTTGTTCTAGAATTGGGCAACATTTCATTCTATAAAACAGAGTAAGCATGCCAGGCATGGCGGCACATACCTGTAATCCCAACCCTTGGAAGGCTGAGACAGAAGGACTGGTGTGAATTTGAAACCAGCCTGGGCTAAAAAAGTGAATTCAAGGCCAGCCTGAACTGCATAGTGAGACCCTGTCTCAAAAAGACAAAAAAAAAAAAAGTAAGTGCTCTGGTGAGCTGAGCAGTAGCTGGCCTTTTCCTTTCCTGTGTGGCACAGGGGACAGAGCCAGGGCCTTTGCATGCTGAATACATGCTCTGCCCCTGAGCTGCTCTGCCAGTCCTAGGAGCTTGGTTTTCTAGACAGAAAAAGGCCATAGAAAGCAAGGGCAAAGGACAAAGGTGAACTGGTCACCTCAAAGTTATCTTTCTTGGAAAAATCAGGGACCACATATAAAATTGGCTGAAGGAGGCTGAAGGTCTGGAGGAGTAGACCAAGGTTGCATGCCTGTCCAGCAGTGCCCTAAAGTGCTTCGTCTTAGTAGGGTGACCTAGAACCTGCATGTGCATGGCTCTGTTTTGACTTTTTAGCCTAGAAGCGCAGAAGCTTTGCGCGAAACAATGTCCTTCCATAATTTTAAAATTACAGCTGCCAGATTGACTTTACACAGGACATACTGCAATCTAAAAATTATTCACTATTAGAGCCAAGTGAAGTGGTGCATGCTTGTAATCCTAGCACTCATGAGTCTGAGGCAGGAGGATCATCACGAGTTCGAGACTAGTGTGGATTACTTAGTAAGTTCAAGGCCATATACTTAGTAAGTTCAAGGCTATATAGCAAAACTCTGTCCCAAGAAAAAACAAAAATAATGTTTATCTGAATTTCAAGTTTAGCAGGTATTTTTATTTGGTAAGTCTAGCAACTGGAATATGCTACATAAAACCAAAACCAAAAGTAAAATTGAACCGTGCCAATGTAAGTAGTCTAGAGAGTCTGGTGGAGATAGTCTGGCCAGCTGTGGGGAGGTGACAATCAAAGCCACATTTCCAGGTGCATTAAGTACCTCATAATGGGAATTTACCAGGGTAGGAATTAAAATCTCCCGATAGCTCCGTGGTACAAGTGCCTGCCTGGCAAGAGCAAGGTCATGATTTCGAACCCCAGTCCCACACACACAAAAAAAAATCTCCTAATCACTCCTGTGTTACTTTCTCCCACCCTGCCAGAGCCAGTATCCCAGCTGCAGGCTAATGTCACCTTTCATGGTGGAGAGTCAGGCCCCAGGGCAGAGATGTCCTGCTGGGCACTCTCAGGCAGCCCACCCATCACCTACCGCCTGGTCAGCAAGGACAGACAGGTCCACATGCAGAAGAGGCCACCCCACGGGCAGCCTGCCAACTTCTCCTTCCCACTGCCCCCCATGCCCAGCTGGTTCCAGTGCCAGGCTGAAAACAGTGTCAGTGTCCAGAGCAGTGCCTTCACGCTTGTGCCCCCAGGTGAGAGGGCTGCTTGGTGTCCAGAGAGGGACAGCTAGCACTGCTGGGCTGGGAGGGGGTGGTGCCAAGTGCCTAGGAGGCCACTGCCCAGAACAGGGATGGATCCCAGCAGGTAGCCCACTGCCCCCAGCCCCTGCAAAGGAAGCTCAGCCTGGCCACCTGCCCTGCTCACACAGGGGAGCTGCCCCAGGGACCTGCCCTCGTGCTGGCCTGCAGCCTCATCTCCATTGCAGCGATGACCTCTGGGATGCTGGGCTACACCAGGTAAGCAGTGTTGCATGGGGTTGAGGAACAGGGAGGCTGGCTACTGAGGCAGGGCTGCCACCTGGGCTGAAAAGGCCCAACAGCCACCGCCCCAGGACATTTACTAAGCTAGGCACAGTGAGGCAGTGCTATGCTGCCAGCACTCAGGAGGCTGAGGCAGGAAGATTGCGAGAGTTGGAGGCTGCCCTGGGCTACACAGTTAAACCCTGTCTCAAAGAAAAAAAACATACACATTTATTTATTTAGAGCCTCTCACTCTGAGGCCCACCCAGGTGTTCATACTCCTCGCACACCTGAATATGACCAGTGCTTATAGATGCCCGTCAAGGTGTCAGGCGACCACGGGAGAGTGCTTTCCTTCCTTCCATTAAGGTCTGGTGAGGCTGCCTGGTGGTCATGAAGGGCCGGGAGTCTCTGTCCTCCCAGAATTGCACTGTCAGCCTTTCCTAGGTGGTGGCAGAAGGCAGGAGCCCCTCTCCAAGGGGCTCCTTGGAGCAGGTTCCAGGATTTGACCTTGACCTTGTGCCCTTCAGAAGGGCCTAGTGCTCCCTTCTGTAAAATGGGGCACAGAGACCTGGCTCCCTTGCACTTGAGGCCAGCACTTGCCCCTTCCTTAGGTTAAGTGCTGACTCTTTGGGCTGTGCATGTGCCCAGCAGGTGGTGGGAGTGGCTGGTTGCATTCCTTAACCCTAGCATCTACTCCTTTGTGGTCCAGGTTGTGAGTGGAAGATGCAAGTTCCAGGATTCGACCTTGACCTTGTGCCCTTCAGAAGGACCCTCATCTGGGGTGAAAGGAAGCCTCCAAAGAGAGACTGTCTGAGAACACAGTGGCACTCATGTGGGACCCTAGAGGCACTGTGGACTTGGGTGGTAGACTCGTTCTGTTCTGTATGTAGGACTTCCGCTAACCAAAGAGCTTTTATTTTTCTTTTTTCTTTTTTTTTTTTTTAAGAATTTATTATTTTTTTTTCATCTATTTTTTTCTTGTTTCAGAACCTTTATTTGTTTATTCACTCATTTTTATAGCTGGCTCAGCCTGCCCCGAGGGCAGGGCTGGCACAGCATGTGGTGCCAGGGATCGAACCTTGATCCCTGAAGTCGCCCAAGCTTTCCCAAGCAGGCGCTTTAGACCACTGAGCCATCCCACCGGGCCCCTGAGCTTTCATTTTTCAATCGCATGTTATTTTTTGGTACTGGGAATCAAACTCAGAACCTTCTGTGTGCCAGGCAGGCACTGTTGGGCTGAGCTATGTCCCAGGCCCTGGAGTAGCTTTTTTTTTTTTTTTTTTTTAAGAATTTTTAAATTTTATTTTGTTTTATTTTTTTCTTGTTTCAGAACTTTTGTTTGTTTGTTTATTTATTTATTTTTATGGCTGGCTCAGCCTGCACTGAGGGCAGGGCTGGCATAGCATGTGGTGCGGGGATCGAACCGCGGTCCCTGAAGCCGCCCAAGCTTTCCCAAGCAGGCACTTTAGACCACTGAGCCATCCTGCCGGGCCCTAGAGTAGCTTTTAGGTGCTGTTTCCACAAAAACAAAAATTTGGGTAACTGAGATGAGGTATATGTTCGTGTACTCCACTGCAGGAACCTTTTTTTTTGAGACAGAGTCTCACTATGCAGTTCAGGCTGGTCTTGAGTTCACTTTTGTAGCCCAGGCTGGTCTCGAACTCACATTGATCCTCCTGCCTCAGCCTCCTCAGTGCTGGGATTACAGGCATGCGCCACCAAGCCCGGCTTGTTTGAGGCCAGGGCTGGTGCAGCATGTGGTGCCGGGGATAGAACCTCTAGAACCTCGGTCCCTGCAGCCACCCAAGCTTTCCTAAGCAGGCTCTTTAGACCACTGAGCCCTCCTGCTGGGCCCCAAAGGAGTTTTTTTTTTTTTTTTTTTTTTTTAATGGCCGGCTCAGCCTGCCCTGAGAGCAGGGCTGGTGCAGCATGTGGTGCCAGGGATAGAACCGCCATTGCTGTGGCCGCCTAAGCTTTCCTAAGCAGGCGCCTTAGACCACCGAACCATCCTGCCGGCCCCGGAACCTTTTTAGATGTATATTTAATAACAGTAAGTTATGCATCTTAAACATACACAATAACATTTATCTTTAGCCAGGCTTGATGGTGTATGTCTGTAATCCTAGCACTAGGGAGGCCCAGGCAGGAGGATCACAAGTTCAAGACTAGCCTGGCCATAAGTGAGTGCAAGGCCAGGCTGGAATGACTGCCTAGTGAGACTCTCCCCAAAACAAAACAAGAAAGAAAAAGGAAAAAGAAAGACAAGAGCAGGGAAAGTGGAATAATGGGAGAATAAAAATAATCGAAAAATCTATTTTTTTTTTTTTTCAGATAGAGTCTAACTTCGTACATAATCCAGTCTGTTTTTTTTTGTTTGTTTGTTTGTTTTGAGACAGGGTCTCGCTATACATCTCAGGCTGGCCTTGAGGCTCACTCTTGTAGCCCAGGCTGGTCTCAAACTTGCACTGATCCTCTTGCCTCAGCCTCCCAAGTGCTGGGATTACAGGCGTGCACCACCACACCTGGCTAACCAGGCAGGTACTTAAGCCATTCAGCTATCTCCCTGGCCCTCCAGTCTGGTCTTGAACTCCTGGCAATTCTCCTGCAGCCTTTTCAGCACTGGCATTCCAGTTATGTGCCACCACACTCCACAAAATACTAAATTTAATGACAGAAGAAAGAAAGCTAAGGCAGGAAAATCACATTTTCACATTTTTGAGGCCCTACCTGTGCAACTGAGATCCTGTGTGAAAAATAAAAAATAGAGAAGAGCCAAGAGTGATGGTGCACACCTGGAATCCCAGCACTGAGAGGCTGAGGCAGGAGGATTGTTGTGAGTTCAAGACCAGCCTGGGCTACAGAGTGAGCACAAGGCCAGCCTGAACTGCATAGCAAGACCCTGTCTCAAAAGACAAAACAAAACAAAAAATAGAGGACTATGGATGAAGCACAGTGTAAAGGCCCCAGGTCCAATACCCAGCATGGACCCTTAAACTCTCTAGCACAGAAAACAAAAGCAAAATCTAATTTACCTAAGAACCCAAAAGGGGTGGGGCAGCAGGGGGCAGGCTGTCCGTGTGTGCCTGTTATCTTAGCATTCAGGACACTGAGGCAGTAATAGCTTGAGTTTGAAGTCAGCCTGGTCTACGTAGACAGCATTTCAAACGGATTGCACACCTACCCACCCCCACCCCCTGCCCCCAAAGAAAAGACAAGAAAAAGGCCTGCCGGATCTTGTGGAATCCTGCTAACCCTAGAGTCTGCAGCTCCTCCCTGGGGGCAGGGTGTGGCCTGAGAGTCTCTTCCCGACACCTTCACCAGGTGAGGGTTGTCCTTAGAGGCACATGAAGCTCTGGGCCTTTGGGGGTGGGGGAGTAGGGGTGGAACTGGAACAGGGTTGAACTTTGTGCCCTGGAGCTTGTTGTACTTCAGTCTGAGTACTAGTGAGCCTGTAAGCCATTGCCACTCGCCCTTCACCGCCTGGGACCCGCCTAGCTCAGGAAGAATGGGAAAGTGGTGGGGCCTCGACCCCACTGTAGATTTAGCTCAGAGGGGAAGGAAGAGGGACTCTTTGAAGAGGAGACCAGGATAAGGCTTGGGCCCTACCCCACCCCCACCCCAGCTGGGGTTTGAACTTATGAGCTCTAAGATGCCTTATCCGCTGAAGCAACACCGCGCTAGCCCTTATTATTATTTTTTAAATTTATTTTAAGAGTTTTGGTAAATCGGAAAATTGACCAGGCTGGGTTCGAATTTGAAATTTTCTCGCCTCAACTCCCAGAGGTGCTGGGACTACAGGCACAGGCAGATGAGGTGTTTTTTTTTTTTTTTTTTTTTTGTCTTTTTGAGACAGGGTCTCACTATGCAGTTGAGACTGGTCCTGAGCTCACTTTTGTAGCCCAGGCTGGTCTCGAACTCGCAACAATCCTCCTGCCTCAGCCTCCCGAGTGTTAGGATTACAGGCGTGCGCCACCACGCCCGGCCAGATGAGGTTTTGAGAGGGCTGGGATGCTGGAAGAGCATGACTCTTGGACAGGCAGGGGTCAAAACGGGAGTCTGGCGCGCTTCTCCGAGGAGAGCCCGTCCCTCTCCCTGGAGGGCCGACCCCAACGCTAAGGTTTGGAGACCGCACTTTGGCCTCGGTCCCTGGGGTGAAGCCACGCCCCGCGGCCGGCCGGGGAGGGGCAGCTGGGGCGGGGCGAGGCGGGTTGGCCGGCGGGTTCTGCGTTCCGTGGCCGCGGCAGGCGACAGCGACATGGAGAGCGGGGCCTACGGCGCGGCCAAGGCGGGCGGCTCCTTCGACCTGAGGCGCTTCCTGACTCAGCCGCAGGTGGTGGCGCGCGCTGTGTGCATGGTGAGCCGGGGTGAGCGCCCGAGGCCGCGGGACTCCTCCGCCGGGCCCGGCTAGCAGCCCGGGAACGCGACAGGTGGCGGCGGGCGTCGTCCCGGCCCGGCCTTCAGGGCCCGGCCCGCCCTCGGGCCTCCGCCCGGCCCCGCTGCTCCCTCCCGGCCCGGGCCCCGCCGCCCTGGCGCGGAGTCGGGCCCCCAGGACCAGGCCTGTTGCCCTGCTGGCAGGGGAGGCGCTGGCGGCTCCGGAGCAGGTGGCCGGCGCGCCGCGGCTCCTGGCGTGGGGGATTCACTGGGGTGGGGTTTCAAAGGCCACGTGGGGTGCGGCGGGTACCTCTTGTCACCCAGGAGCAGGCCCTGGTTGTGTGCCCATCCAGAGCTGTGCCCGCCTCACGCCTTTGCGAGCTCTCTAGTACCAGGTGTGGGAAGGAGGGGGATAGGTGATTTCTGCCAGGCTGAGGGAGAGGCGGCCTACCTGGGGACCCCAGCCTGACTGGGGCCTGCCGGGCTGCAGCCTTGGCCCAGATGCCCTGTGGGTCGGGATGGCGGTGCCAGGAGTCCTGTGAGCACGCAGAGTTCCGGCTTCATTCTAGCCAGGGGTGGGGCTTGTGGCAGGCAGCGCAGAACCCTACTGAGCTTCCATCCGGGGCACAGCAGGATCCTGGGAGTTGTCTCAGAGGGACCCAAGTGCCCACTGCAGACTACTCTGAAACTACTGGCATCTGCTAGGCATGGACCGTGCCCCTAAATTTTGGGAGGAAGCTACCAGACATGTGTTTGCAGGGGCTGGAGTCCTCCTGGGCATATCAGAGGGTCTGCACTCACCTTTCCCCAAGCTCCCAGCCCTGCTCCAGGGCTCTGAGCATAGGGCTTTGTCTGCCCTGTGGCCAGGCCACCTAGGGTACCTAGTGTGGTCAGGACCTGCTGTGGGGCAGCTGGGAGACTGGAGCTCCCTGGGAGGGGAGGGACCAGGATGCCAGGGAGGCGGAAGTCCTTGTAGGGAGGAAGCTGGCAGGACTGGGGGAGTCCAGCCTGGACCAGGGAGGAGCTAGAGGGGCCAGGGCTATTGCTAGAAGGGGGCTGGGAGAGACAGGAGCCCCCGGGGTCCCTGGTATGGCTTTCCGGAGGTGGGGGTGCCCTTTACCAGAGTATTTGGAAGAAGTTGAGAAAGTAGAGGTGGTTCCTGAACCAGATGGTGAAATGAGAAGCCAATGAGACTGACTTTGTAGCCTGTGTTGTTTAGAGCTTAAGGTAGGGTTAGGCAGATTGCCCCATGTCCTCATTATGAGTCTTAAAAAAAAGTGACACTGCAGACAGGCCTCTTGGCAAGGGGACTCCCTCCCAGGAGTTCCCCACCAGTCCCCACCTTCTTCAGCCCAGGAATTCCTGGCAGGGCCCTTGTGCTGGGAGATTGTAGTCTTGTGACTGTGAGCAACGTGCCTGTTAACCCACCCCAAGTGGCACAGGGGAAAGGCAGTGGTGGCCCTAGGAGTTGGCCAGGTGGCACCCAATGCCCCGCACCTTCCCCATTTTAGGTCTTTGCCTTGATCGTCTTCTCCTGCATCTTCGGCGAGGGCTACAGCAACATACCCAGTTCCAAGCAGTTGTACTGTGTGTTCAACCACAATGAAGATGCCTGCCGATATGGCTCCGCCATCGGGGTGCTGGCCTTTCTGGCCTCAGGTTTCTTCTTTGTAGTGGACATCTACTTCCCCCAGATCAGCAACGCCACGGACCGCAAGTACCTGGTCATTGGTGACCTGCTCTTCTCAGGTATCTGCCTTGCAGTGCCTCAATCCTAACCCTTAGGACAGACACCAGAGCCAGGGACACATCAGGGCCTTGTGATTAAAGCCCCTTGGTGCCTGAGGGAGGGACATGGTCCCTAGCCCCAAGAAGCAGATAGGCTTCACTTGTTCACATGGGACTGGAGTGTAGGCTTGCAGGGCATCTGCCAAAGCCTATGGGTGTGGGGTATGAGACAGATCCTTGCTGGCTGGGCACTACGTTAGTCCTTATGTCTGGTTCTGTAGTTCACATATTCCTCAGGCTCTGGAGGACCCTTGCCTTAGAGCCATCCTTCCTGAGTCTCTGGAAAGCCCCCATCTCTCCCTCGAGCCAACCTCCCTCCCCTGTGTTTCCCCAGCTCTCTGGACATTCTTGTGGTTTGTTGGTTTCTGCTTCCTTACCAACCAGTGGGCAGCCACCAGTCCTGGGCAGGTGCTGGTGGGAGCTGACTCAGCGCGGGCAGCCATCACCTTCAGCTTCTTCTCTATCTTCTCCTGGGTAAGTAGGCTGGGGTTGGGTTCAGTGTCCGTGTCATTAGGCACAGCCATGACCCCTCCACCCAGCACCCTGAGCCCTGTCCCAACTCAAATCTCCCTGCAGGGCACGCTGGCCTCCCTGGCCTACCAGCGCTACAAGGCTGGAGTGGATGCCTTCCTCCAGAACTATGTGGACCCCACCCCGGACACCACTGCAGCCTACGCCTCCTACCCCAGTGCATCAGTGGACAACTACCAGCAGCCACCCTTCACCCAGAACACAGATGCCACTGAGGGCTACCAGCCGCCCCCTGTGTACTGAGTGGCATTGCAGGGCAGGGCGCCCTGTTCCTCTGGGTCTCCCCATGAGGTCCCCTGGAGCCTCAGCCTTCCTGTACCCAGCAGTACCCAGGTGCCTGCTCCTGAAGGCGCTTCAGTCACCCACATTCTTGAAGGGCATTTTTGAGGAAAGGTTAGCTAGTTGTTTTCTTGTTGCTTTTTTTCTCCCACCTTGGTGCTGGGGATGGAATCCAGGGCCTCACACATGCTAGGCAGGCGTTCTGCCACTGAGCTGCATCCCCGGTTCCATCCTGCCCGGAGTGACCAGGTGCAGATAGGTGCCCATGTGCTATTCTGGCAAGTGCCTTAGTGTCAGCTTCATAAGGACAGCTGGTTAGCTGGGCTTTCTGCCAAAGATGGGGGTCAGGGCCTCATCCCTGGCTCTTGTCAGGGTTGGGCTGGGGCCCCTAGCTCCTCACTCAGGTCCACCACCTCCACCTCTGTGCCTTCAGCCCCCACGCCATGCGGTACTCAGCCTAGGCTTGTGCTGTGTCCTCTGTGGGTCACCACTCTGTGCCAATCACTTCCAGGCTGACTCCCTGACAGCCACAGGTATGGGGCTGGTGCCTGCTTGGGGGAGCCGATGGCACTTGTTGCTCCTTCTCTGGCAGCAGGGCAGGGCTTCCTTTGCCTGACTGAACACTCAGCTTTATGTAAATATTCTGCCACTTTGGTTACAATTGTGGGGGGCAGCCACAGCCCTCAGACCGAATGTACTATAAAGCCTCAGGGGGAGATGCCCCTTACCCTTGGATTGTTAAACTGGTTTGGAGATGTAATAAATGTTTTTCTCAGTTCCCATTGTCCTGCATTGGACCTTGGCCTAGAGGTGGCAGGTAGAACGCCTCAGGTGCGCCCCCAGGGGGCTGACTTTGGTACTGCGCTCTGAAATCTTGATGTGGCTCCCCTTCCCCCACTCTCAACCAATACCTAAAATAGCCAGTGTGCTCAGCTTGTAAACAAGACAGGTTTTCTGGCCTGCTTTGCTGGCTGGGTCAGACTGCTACCTTCCTAGTGTTGAGAGGGTGGATGGCGCCTGGGTGCTCCCTGTCTGAAGACCCCCTCAGTAATCCCTTGTATGTTGGGTGTGAGGGAGCAGAAAGGGGGAAGCCTTCTGGATGTTCTTCCACCAGTCAGAGCTCAGAGCACCTCAGGGCCCCTTTTTAGGCCAGGGCCTGGGGAAATAGGCCCTCAGGCAGGACACAGGGCCCCTGAAGCAATACTGGCTTCTTTTGTGTAAGCGTAGCAGTTTTGAAACAGGCACAGAAGAACAGGTCCCTCAGTGGTCTGTGAGCTCCAAGCCTTACCAAACTGCCAGCAAGTGGGACCCAGTGAAGGCTAGAGGGTGGCTCGCTCTGAATGCTGACCCTTATGCACGGGGTATACAAGCTCAGCATGGACCAGGGCACAGGCCACACCTGGGCACCTGCCTCTGTGATCCAGACCTGTTGGGGTCCAGCTAAGCTCACTCCTTGGGCCCCAAAGCATCCAGTGTCAACTCCACAAACCACTTCCTGGCCCCTGTGGACAGCCCAACTGAACACCTGGGCTTCCCAACCTGCAGGCCAAGTTTCATTCACCTGTTTCCATCCCTAAAACCAGACAAAAAGGCAGGCAATTTTTTTTTTTTTGTTTGTTTGTTTGTTTGTTTTTGCGAGACCAGGGTTTGAACTCATGACCTTGCACTTGCCAGGCAGGGACATGTGCCACGGAGCTATCTCCCTGGCCCCTAGGCAACTGTTTCCATAGGACAAGGTCTTCAGTTTTTCTTTCATAAATAGGCTCAGGTCAGAACACAAGTTCTAGGATGTGATCTGTGTGAAACCCCCACTCTTCATGTGGGAGCCATGTAGACTGGGACACCAGGCAAAAGTCAAATTTGGAGGTGGTGTGGTGGCTCAAGCCTGTAATCCCAGCTGTGATTTGAGAGGCCAAGGCAGGAGAACTGTGAGTTTAAGACCAGCCAGGGCTACAAAAGCAGCACAAAAAAAGGGCCAAGGGTGTAGCCCAGTGGCTTAAGTGCCTGCCTGGCAAGTGCAAGGTCCCAGGTTTGATTAAAACAAACAAACAGTCAAATTTAGGCCAGGCAGGCCCGGTGGGATGGCTCAGTGGTCTAAAGCGCCTGCTTGGGAAAGCTTGGGCGGCTTCAGGGACCGCAGCTCAATTCCCCACACCACATGCTGTGCCAGCCCTGCCCTTGGGGCGGGCTGAGCCGGCCATAAAAAAAAAAAAAATTAGGCCAGGCATATAGTTCAATGGCCCAGCACCTGCCTGGCAAGTAAGCAGGTCCTGAGTTTGATTCCCAACACACACACACACACACACACACACAAACCAACCCCAAAAACGTGAAACGTGTCTTTGCCAGATACTGACTTAATACTGGCCATCCACATCAAGGCAGTGAGAGGTGGGGCCCAGAGCCACAGAGCACCTTTCTCTTTTTTTCTGGGGAATGAAACTCAGGACCTTGCATTTGCCAAGCAGGCACTTGTGCAGCTGAGCTACCTCCCCAGGTCCACCCTCCTCTTTAAGGGGCCAGGTCCCTGCAGCCATGCTGCAGCGTGGTGCCTGAAAGATGACATTTTTCTGGAGAAACCACCACTGCTTGAGCTGGAGCATAGGAAGCGATTTCAACTCAAAGGGCAGCAGAGGACACCGGGCCAAGTGGACAAAGGGGGCCTCTGTGTGAGGTGGGGCTCTGGGGTGCTGGCATAGACATCCCAGGGAGAACAGAAACTCAGCAGTGAAAGCCACAAAGGGGGAAGCGGCCAGCATCACCAGTGTCACAACAGCATGTGGCTCTGCCCACAGCCTAGAGACTGTGCACCCCAAGCCAGCAGGCCTGCCTGGGGTAGGGATGGAGGCCTTTGCTCCACAGGGTCACAGAGGGGTCCTCAGATGCCAGGGCCACACTGCAGCACCTGCTGAGGGGCAAAGAGCTTCCTGGCCACTGGGGCCTCCCCTGGCAGCATCGGGCAGTTTTCCTTGTCCAGCCCCGCGTTTTGGACCGAGGACTTCTTGAAGTAGCAGAGGCGACACACAGAATGGTACTTGTCTGCTCCACCAATCACCTCTACCTGGTAGCGGCAAGGGAAGCAAGGTCCATGGATACAGGAGGAGCCCTCAGAGCCACAGCCACACCTGCCCACGCCCCCTGCAGGTGGCCCTACCTCCTTCTCTAGGCCCAGCCTCTTGGTGTAGGCAGCTTCCCGGAAGCACTCCATGCACACTGCGGTCAGCTTCACCACACTCTCCGCTAGGGGCACCAGGTTCAGGATGCTGCCAAAAGCCTGCAGGCATGGGAGGGCATAGGTGTGTGCCATGTTGTTGAGCCATGCCATTTGACACCTTTGATCCAGGAGCACAGAAGAGGAACTGTCACTTTGACCTTGCCTTGATAGGCACTCTGTTCCTCTCCATATTCACAGCACCTGCCACAGCAGATGGCATCCTAGCTGGATGCCCTCCACTGTGGCTGAGGCTTGGCCATCACAGGATGCTGCATGGTGGCAGTCCACCGAGGCACCCGCTCCCTCTTGATCGACTCCCAGCACCCGGGTGCCTTACCTTCCTTTGAAAGGTCCCATCCAGGGCCGCCACAATCACTGTCTTCCCGCTGTTGGCCATGGCCTCACAGAACTCCACGATGTCAGGGAACTGCACGTGGGGGTAGGTGGAGGAAGAGTGAGCACCAGCGTTCCAGGAGCTGGCCTGACTCACTCAACAGTGCAGGTCAACGTGAAGCTTGAGAACAAGGTCATCTGTGCCCTGTGGTCCACCCACAGGTCCCCGCAGCTGTGGGTGGCACACATGCCCACCACTGCCCACACTCCTCCAACAGCACAGCTACATGCTATCCCACCAGGCAGGGGGCAGCTACTACAGGCCAGGGAGAGGCCTTGACCACTCCCTCACTGTCTTGCTCACAGCCTGATCTTAAACCTAGAGCCTGGAGAGCAGTTAAGCTCTGTTGTTTATGGCCCCATCTGCAGTGCTGTTAGGGCAGCCCTGGGGGTTCACAGCATGGTCTGTTCGAAGTACAACTGAGTGGGTGCTGTGGTGCACATCTCTGTGTGCTTGGGAGGCTGAAGAAAGGATGGCAAGTTTGGGGCCAGCTTAAGCAACTTAGATTTGTCCTTAAAGTACTATGAAGA
>PVJA010015599.1:0-45104 GCA_004027025.1 Myocastor coypus
CACACACACACACACACACACACACACACACACACACACATAAGTAAACTAGTACTCAGGAGGCACTAAGTTAATGACTTTACCTGGCATGGCTCTTGGCATTTTAAGTAAAATTTCATTTGATAGGGCAACTTGACTGACAAATTAAACTTTTAAAGTCACTGTAATTAAAAAGGTGAAAATGCACATTTGCGCTACAGTAACACTGCTTTTGAAAATAGAGGGAGCTGTTACATTACTTCCGTGGTTGTCATTTTCAGGGGTGGCTGACTTGAGCAGATTCCTGAGTTGGCTTTCTGGGTGGAAGTATTCCAGAGCTGCCCGCATTTTGAACACAGTGTCACAGTGCCTCCTCTCGATTTTAAAACGATTTGGAAATACACACAAAACTGTATTCCCTGTTGTGCTAGCAATTATGTTTAAAGCGATAATGGCTAATGCTGAGGACAGTATAATTAAGCTTATGAGTGGTTAAATCTTGATGGTGTTATCAAATATTACAACAGTTTTGGAAAGCAGTTGGAAATACATATGCATTATGAACCACAAACAATATTTGTACTTAGGGATGTGGTAATTTTATTTCTAGAAAGTTGTTTTCTGGGTATAACAGTGGACCAAATGTGGTCCTTTCCACTTCAAGCCAGATGGAAATAACTCAACAAGCTGTAGACAGCTACTTAAATTATAGCTTATTAAGTAAGCGATATATATGCCACCATGAGAAATATTTGTGAAGCAACAGGATGACATAAGAAAATGCTGATATCTAGAAGAAAAAGATGGGTGAAAGGAGCTATGATGGTGGCCTCAGACAGACCAGGCATGAAATTCTGAGAGAACAAATAGAAACTACATCGGCACTGTAGAATTATTTTCTGTCTCTTTGCTGGGCTTTGAAAAACGCTGTTACTACTTGATTTTATTAATAGGTATTCTATTAATAGAAGAAACTCTTGTTCAAAAATGTGGAAATCAGAGGCAGAGGTGCAGCTCAGCAGCGGAGCATCGGCAAGCATGAGGCTGTGACTTAGAGTCCTGGTACAAACAAAAAGTCAAGATTGGTCTTGCACACCACATTGGATCTCTACATAATGGATTAAAGTTGGAAATGCTACTGAAACTTGGATTTCTTCTCAAAACCCAGAAAACAAATATACTGCCGGTGCAAAGGCATGATATACCTGTGGGATTCTAGCTCACCAGCATCTCAGGCAGTCAATGCACCTTCAGCCACCAGTCCTTTATGGCACTTTAGAAGTTCACTGAGTGGAGCTGGCAAGACAGCTCAGAGGACTAAACATCTGCTTAGACAAACACAAGGACTAGGGTTCAATTCCTGGCACCACATGCTGTGCCACGTGTGCTGAGCCAGCCAGCTGGACCAGGCATGGTGGCTTATGCTGCTTCTTTGTATGTTCGCCACAAATTCGCTTCTCAAAATTCAGTTCTCAGTGGAGTCTTTCAGCCCTGCCTGTGCAACACAGAGCTACTGCCTGTGTTTCGTGATAGGCATCCCCGACTGATGGCCACCCCAGGGCTGATGATAAAGTTGCCTCTTGGGAGGTTGTGTACTGGGAAGTAGGCCCTAACGTCCCTGACTCAGTTTCTTCATCAGTGCCAAAAGGAAATCATCTCACAGAGTTATGAAAGAAGTGGAGTGGCTGGAATAAGAAACTGAGGAGAAAGGTGCTCTGCATGCTACCTAGCAACTGGGCAGCCCTCAGAGGTCACAGCAGCTACTGTCTATCCAGGAAATGGGAGGAGCATCTTCTCATTTTCATCCTGGTACAGGTTGTGGGAGAGAGGGATTTGACATTGTACAGGGTAGCCCAGAAACTTGCTGGAAAAGAAAGAGGTCTAATGGATAGGAACTAACTGGACGAATTGAGTTCAGACAATCTGCCCCTGGATTTTGAAACATCAGTAGGAAGCAGAGGAACAGTCGCACATGCCAGCACTGCTACCTACAGCTAGGTGCGCAGAGTGATGTATCCCCTGGGGAGCAAGAAGTTCAGCCTGTGAAAAATGACTCTAAGTAGGAGGAAATTAGAGCCCCGATGGGCACCATTTTTCAGTGTCCACTATAATTACTGGTGTAACAGTCGCTCCTAGCTCTACATTGTTCAGGACTCGTTCTAGCAGGGCGTTTGCTGCGGTTTGACCATGCAGTTAGAGTCTGTGGGCAGCTAGCTGGTGAGATGTCATGCGCTCTCTGTCTGCAGAGTGCAAACATGGGCAGTGAAGGGAGAGGCTGGACTCCACATTTCCTGTGCTGTTTCTCTTATCTCCTGATTAAGAAGTAGCTGGAGAAGTCACTACCTACCAAAGGTGGAGTTCCTCAGCTGCCTTGTTCACTCTCTTCCCAGTCTGAAGGAGCACTTGGCAGGCAACAGGTGCTCACTACAGGCCAAATGTGCCACTCATTCAAGGCAGAGATTTTGAATTTTTTTTAGAAAAATCAAGATGCACATCTGATGTCAGCTTGATAGTGTTCTAAATATGTTTATGAAATAAACATTCTTTATTCTGAAAAATAAACTGACAGCACAATTGTTTTTATGTAAAAGATTTAGAGAAAAGTCTGTGAAAGAAAGGTAAGAATGCTAACAGTAAGGAGGAACAATGCTTGCCATGGATTTTTTTTTTTTTCTCTTTCATACCTTGTGAGCTGACCAAGGAAAAGAGTATAGGATGTTGGGCTTTGCTTTTTACATTACATAAATGAATTAAAGCTGCATCTGTTTCTTGTCTAGATGAAAAATCTTGTCAGGTCCTTGCTAGAGTAATTGTTCCAGCAATTCCAAATAATGCTTTCAAAATAGGTGCTATGAGCATCAGTCTATAGTTCTTAAGTTCTTGAAACATAAGCTATTATTCAACACCAATTTTGCCCATAGAATGAAAGAAAATGCAAAGACTAGCATTGAAGTTTGGATTTTAAAAATCATCTCCCCAACAGATTGTGGTAAAAATGAAAAAGCTGCTGAGGGTGAAGGACACATAAATTGATTATATACATTGTGTTTACATTATGTTTACATCAATTTTTCAATAATAAAATAATTTTAATGGTTGCTTACTGTCATGTCATTTTTCCCTAAATGTATAATTAGGAATTCCATGCACTTAAAAATTGCATTACATCACTTATAGTTTGCTTCAGCAAGTGCTGGAATTAAACCAATCAATTTATTTTTAATGGACTTATGGACAAATTTTCAGTATATTCTTGAGACTTACAGGTTGCTATGAGATTTACTTGGTGCATGATGGATAGTTTCTATATTTAAATATGACATTTGTTGTGATATAATTTAAATTACATTTCTGCCAGGAGCATGCGCTCTGTGGAGCTACCATTATGCACAGGGAAATTATACATCGTATTCCTACTTTATCTTCTTTTCTAGACCTGGTCACAGTTGCTTTCATTCAGGTACAATAACATTAGAGAAAACAAGATTCTACATTTATATCAAGGATGAGTCTATTTAGAAAACTCATTTCAGTTCCTAGTTAATTACAAGAGAAAAATTTGAGCCAGTCTAAAAATAAACTATTGTCTAGACTCAAAAGTAACAGGAATCACTTGTAAAGCACGATGCATGATCAATAATTTAGAGTTCTCTCAGGCTCACTTTGCAATAGAAATCATGGCATCATAATTATGTGTTAAGAAAAATATTTTTAGAGCTTTTCACTCACTATAAATGTTATGCACGCTCACTGTGGAATCTTTGGAAACTGGAACAAAGCCCAAAAATCAAGCCTACCCTGTGATTATTACATACAAATGAAGTTACTGGGAATATTTCCCTGGATTTCCTTTAAGTTCACTTTTCTGCTCGCCCAGAATGTAAATATGAATAGTCTATGATATTTTACAAAAGTGGCAACATACAGCAGACTTTGAAGCATTAGATTATAACCTAATTTCTCAGTTGGATAATACATATAGAGCTTTCCTCCCTGTTATTAGTTATCCCTCTTAATAGGCTTACTATAGACTGCCTTGTCCACATTGTAGCTACACGACAATTTGCCTGCCTCATCTCATTGTGCAAGAAATTTAGAAGATTTCTACTCTTGTCCATTAAGAATGATGCTACAATCAATATCACTATATAAAAACTTTCACATCTTTATTTCTATTTAATACATCATTTAAAATCAAATTCTGTACCACCACATATGAAATTATTGCAGTGCTGGGGGAGAGATGATAAAGAATGTCTAAAAGTTGTCATTGAGATTATCATCAGCAATTTCAGACATCCACCTTTTAAAATTATAACTAGTGACCTAAAGGGTAAAAATGATATCTCTGAAAATATTTATTTGCGTGTTTATCTCTTACTTAATTATTAGTAAGACTGCATCTATCTGTGCCATAGCGATTTTTATTTCACTTTTCTAAAGTGTTCATTTGAAGCATCTCTTTAACTCAGTCTGCCACCTTATGAAACAGCTCCCAGGATACAGGGATAGAGACCAGGGGTAAGAATGGCAAAAGAATGAGGCATGGAGTGCATCTTCAGGGGCTTCACAGTTTACTTGAAACATAGACATGTGAATGACTAATTTCAGTCTAGTATTATAAGTGCTACATGGATATATGTATAAAATGCTAGGAAACCAGAGATAAACTGAAGCAGAAAACTCTCCAGGGGATCACTGAAGAAGCTACAGGGTGAGACCTGGGCCCTGACAAATGAATATGAATTCACCAAGTAGGCAGGAGAGGGAAGAGAGTGCCCCAGCCAAGAAAAATAATCCACGGAGAGACAGAGGGGAGTTCTCAAGAGACTAAAGGAGGGAGTGAGTGCACAAAGAACAATGAAGGATGTAACAAAGCCAGCCAAGGCTCTGGGCTGCCTTAGTGGCAAGTGGGGATTCTCTGGCTTGGTGGCTTGTTTTGTTTCATTACATTTGCTATAATGGAATTGAAACCAAGGCCTTCACACTGGGCTCAAATGCCAGGCCTCACTATCTTATTTTTGAGAAAGAGTCTTATTTTTTTAAGTTTCCCCAGTTGGAATTTAATTTGTGATCTTCCTGCTTCAGGACCCCAGAATGCTAAGTGAGATTATAGACATTGAAGACCAGAGCCACTACATATTATGTTTATAATTAGCATGATAACTTGCAAAGAGAAGATGGTTGATTAGTCGCTAATTTCATACATACTGCTGAGACAGGCCCACATCTTTGAGCCAAATCTGAGAAATTTAGCAAGATCTTAGTACTGGGATTACAGGCATGTAGCACCACGTCCTGCTGGTGCTGCTGAGTTTCTACACAGAGAGTAGACATGATAGTTTTTGAGATTTAAAACTAGAAGGAGAGGGCCGGTCAAATAGCTCAGCAGATTAAAGCACCTACAGACAGGCACAGGGGCCAGGAATTTGATCCCCAGGCCTTCCATGCAGGCCCCACCCCCAGGGCACACTGAGATGGCAATGGAGACTGGGTGTGGTGGCACACACCTGTAATCCCAGCTTGTGGGAGGCTGTAAGCAGGCAGATCACTAGATTAGTAGTGAGACCCTGAACACTGTAGACTTTTCCCTGAAAATACAAAAAACAAAACAAAACAAAAATATTAGAAGAAGAAAATCTGGAGTGAGAGGTAAGGGGAGAGAGAGAGAGAGAGAGAGAGAGAGAGAGAGAGAGAGAGAGAGAGAGAGAGAGAGAGATGAGAAGGCATGTGGCAAGCCAAGGATGGTATGAAAGACTTTGATTGGGGTTATTCACTATAGAGTACTAGAAAAAGGGCTCAGCCTTTGGAAAAACTGTTCCTTTTTAAAAGCTGTTTGGGCAAAGTAGCTGACAGAGGACACACTGATTTTGTCTATTTTTCACCACTTGCCACACCTAACTTTGCTGCGTGACTCAGCAGCTCTTCCACATAGAACGTTCCCCCATTGACAGTGGCCTTGGCCAGAGGACTCACTTGGCCAGTAGTGGGAGTAACTGTGCCTTGTTTTCTGCCTAACATCAGGAAGCATTTTGCATTTCAGTGTGTTAATCTGGGAAAATTCATAGTCTACCCAGAGGACAATGTGCTCTTTCGTCAACTTCCTGTTGTTTCCCGGAAAATGAGGCCTAAATGTCGCACATCTGAAGGAAACCCACTGTTTGAAATCAAGCTCCGCTGAGCCTAGCTAAACGCAGTCTACATCAGCCAGCTCCTTGGCCATCTGAAAGATTCATAAGCCTCTGAATTTTAGCATGTTTTCTACGCCAAATTATCACAGAAAGGCTCACCCATGCACTGGCAAGTCCTACTGCCTAGGTAGGTACAGCCCATCTCTGCTAAAAGATAGTTCTAAAGAAACTGGGTTGGGCTGGCACCCTGGGCATTATCCAGAAAGTGGGGCCATATAATTGAAATATGTAATGATTAAATGTAGTCCAGCTCTAATTGCAGAATGTTGCCTCATCAACTAGAAGTTGCTAATGAATTTCCATATAGAATAAAGTACTCCCATGTTTTACATACGAAATCAATCAACTATTGATTCTGTGGGACTGACATGCACTTGAACAAAACGCCAAGTAGACGTGACGTGGGGGGTTTTAATCTGGCTGTAAAAGGCTTCCTCATTTTGCTCATTGAGAAAAAGAAAGGCCTCTCAGGAAATTTGCTTTTACATGCAAATTAAAGTGTAGTTAATTTCAATATCTGAAGATGTACAATCTGTGTGTTTGACATATTTTCATATATAGTCAACACCAAAAGTTTAAGTATCTTGTCAGGGAAAAGAAAGATTCTTTGAAAGTTAAAACAGATTAAACAATATTCTATTCTGAACACACATCATTCAGGTAAATGTTACAGGTGGCATATACTCAGCTCACAATTGAGAAGCAGCTACTTTCCAAAGCCATTAATATTTTGAAAAGGCGGACAAAATCCTGAATGTCACTACATTTCCCCTTCCTTTTGTGGAGAAGATGTGGTCTTTGAAACACTACTGAACTGACTCTTTTAAATAACTATTAAAATCTGCAACTATCACAGGCAAGCTACTTTTAAATAATGAAAGCAAAATTCTGTCCCTCACATAAAATTGAAATAAGGCTTCCTTTTTAAATACTATTGTATAAATGAATAAAGAAAACATCCTTTGTTGCTTATCCAGGGCTTACAGAGGCAAAGAATTTCTGACCTCCATATATTCTTAGTTGATCTTTTCTCATTGTTTCAATTCATGGAAAGAGCGACAATATTTCTCATGATAAAACTTCAAGAAGTCTGGGACGGAGCAAGAGTCAGAAATTATAGAGACTTCTCCATTTCAATTAATGTGGGGGTTCCTGGTAGGGATCTTGTCCCCCTTATAGGTGAGACTGGTGCCCTTTGAGGTTGGGCCACCGAGCACCATCCTGGGAAAAGATGATTTCTTTGTCCACAGTTAGATTAGCAGTTTGTCTAAGTCATCCATGAGCATACATAGTCTGAAAACAATTTACTCCCAGATTTGCAACAGTGTCAAAAATATAAGTTAAATTGTATAAAGAGTTAAATTACATCTGTGTAGACTATTAAAATTATCTTTAGTGATGGGGAGATAGCTCGGCAGTCTAGCATTTGCCAGGCAATTGCAAAGACTCAAGTTCAGTTCCTGGTACTGCGTACTGTGCAGGCCCCAGAATTTTAGGAGTGTCGTGGTGGCCACCGAAAGTAGGCTTGGTGGCACATGCCTGTAATCCTATTGCTGGGGAGGCTGAGACAGGACAATCACTATGAGTCTGAACTGTAGAGCGAGACCCTATACCAAATAAACAAATAAAAGATTGAAAAAAATTAAAATTATTTTTACTAGAAGGAATAAAATATTATGTAATTAAGACAGTACTAAATAATATATGATGGGTGATAATCATTTCTAATTAGTGCTAGTAGCTAATACACAGTTTGCAGCACTGTGTATGGAATGACCAAGCTTTGTTTCCAAAGAAGAGAATAATAAATATATTTTGCTAACCTTTCTTACGTTGTTTCTACAATGAACTCAGCCACCAAAGGTTTTTGGAAGGTCTGTGATATGTGAGGTTTAGAGAACCTAAAGTTAGTAAGGCTGCTAGGTGCCAGGAACTGTAGGCACAGCATGACAAACAGCATAGGCTCATAAATGGCATTAGTCAAAGAAACCAACGATAGGTGAGGGAGAGGAGGTACCACCTAAGTGACGTGGAGCGTTAGGGCAAGGAGGCTGCTTCTACAAAAGGGAGACTTTCTCCAAAGGCACCAGAGAAGGTTAGGGTTTAAGTTCAGGAGAAGAAAGGGAGCATTCTAGGAAAAGAAAATGGTAGCTATCCACAGGGCATCAAGATCTTACAATTAAAAAAAAAAAAAAAGAATCTTACATTTGTATGCCTATGATAGCAAGTTGGGTTATCTATCTATCTGAGAGGACATAAAGACATTATCCTGGAAAGCCTACTTAAAATATGTGGGATGAAGGTAGGGCTACATACAGGGAAGGAGGTTAGAAGTGAGCCTGGAGGCCTCAGAACATTTCAGTATCCTTTTGAAAAGTAAATGGGTCAGAGTGAGAGCCAACTGGGGAATTACTGCAGGATGAGCAGGACCTGTCCCCTCTTCATTTTCCTGGAGTTTGATACCAACAGGAACTAAGAGGCTCCATGTAATACAGCTCAAGCCAAGGCAAAAGACAGATTCTATTTTAGAATAAGGTACTGGAGACATAGGTATGTTTATTTGGACAGTGGAAATGATTTTCTTCCATAGCCATTGCATTTTTCACCATGAAATACTCATCAGATTCTAGCCAGAGACTGTCCCAGAGTGGACTCTGCCAGCCCATTTTACAGACAGCCTCACACTCAGCCTAGTGGGCATGCAGCAGATGAGCAGCGACACGAAGTAGGTCAACCCTAGAGGTCTGCTTCGCACAGCTGTACCTGTGACTAACAAGACTACCATGCACTTAAAAAGTGCATAAAGAGGATGCCTCTTGTGCAGCGTGTTCTTGCTGTAAAAATCAAACCACACCAGAGGGGCATGCGATGAGTGGGGTGTGTGCTGCTGTGGTTGTGGTGGTGAGAATGTCAAGAGCATGCGCATAGGTCCAATTGCATCAAACTGCATGCATTAAATATCTGCAGTGTGCTGAGTTTCAGTTATGCTTCGGTGAATTGATTTTTTTTAAAATGACTGCAATAAAAGAACTTAGGTGGTGGGGGAAGAAAAGTGGAGTTGTGAGTCATTCTAAGCAGAATTCCAGTGGGCTCTGCAGAGTCACATCTCTGTGTCAGGGACAACATTTAAGAATTAAACAGGTGGATACTCAAAAGGTAGCACTCAAATTCCCATCCTCATCATGCTTGCACTAGAATTCGCTAAGTGGGAAATACAAGACTGCTGGTCATCCTCTGAGGCCATTTGTGTGCCTGCCTGGCCAACATCAAGGGCCTATTGCAAGAGTCACCTTAAAGAGTCACAACCAGGAGCATCCTTCTGCAGTGACCTTTCTGTTTTGCCACGGAAGACAACACAGACCCTGTTGAATCACACCGCAGGGAGGGATTGTGACATGAAAATGGCATGGAAAGACAAAGACAAGTCCCAGGGTGGATGTGTGGACAGGAGGCAGCCATAGTCTCTGAAGGAAGCCAGCAGAGAAGGAGGGAGAGGACTTGTTTCATCTTGACCCTTGGCTCCCACCTAGACCAGTACTGAATGGCAGTAGCATGACATGAAAGTAGTCAGTCAGAACAGGCTTCTACTTGATGTGTCAAGCTTCTATGAGTGCCTATGAAACATGTAAGTGTCCAGCACACAAGCGGAGCTGTGCTGGAGAGCTGCAGTGAGGTGCTGTCACCTAAATGAAACTATGACAGGGTCCCTGGAGCCAGTGCCAACTGAGAAGGTGTAGGCAGAGTAAAATCATTGTGGAATCTCTTGGGTATGAAGAAGAGTAAGGAAGGAGAGAACTATTTAGACAAAAACTAAAATTATGCCTTATCTGAGAAGCCAAGGGAAGAGAAAGGAACTGACTGCACACAATGGAGCGGTTGGGGGAAGGACAACAAAGAAAGGACATTTGGAGGGAAGGTAGGAGGTCTGCATCGGCCACCGACCACAAGTCCTTGTCATAATGTTATCATATGTCAAATTAACTGAAAGAACAGAGGAGTAAGAGGGTGAGCGTGTCAGAAAGAAGTGAAGCTAGTGACCTAATAGCCTGGATTTTCTGAAGGTATGAGGACACAGACATACTGATAGAGAATTTACAGAAGGAATCTTGGACAGAAGATGGTGAGCTGGTAGAGTGAGAGAAATATTATGCGACAATGGCCTCAATCCAACAAAGACTGAGTAGGCTCCTACTGCGCATGAAAAGCTAGACTACCATGAAGGACAAGTGCTGAGCTTCTACACCATGGCTTCGAGGCTGCATATTGCAGTCTTACATTTATTTAGACCATCGATTCACTGGAATAAGAATGGTGACTTCTTTTTGCAGAGTATGCACAGAGGCTGAGGTAGGAGAGACTGCAAACTTCCCTGGAGCCCATGAACGAAGCAGTCTCAGCCTCAGGAGATTTTTCCATGCACTACCATTAACTTCCTTTGTCTTTCAGGTCCAACCTCACAGGGCTTTTCCCTGGGACCCTTCCTCAACCTTCAGGACTGAGTTAGGCCCCGTTACACCCTGGATGTTCCCACATGTCAGAAAGAAAAACAAATGAACAAGTAGTTTCAGAACAATTATAGTACCAGCCCCTAAGCCTGGGAGAGACAGAAAGCGCCACCACATTGCAGCTTACTGATTAGTTTAGAAACTCAGTGGAATTCAGTTTTTATGCATGTCAGGTTTTGCATGAATAAATGCCATTGGTTCTCATTTTACTCCTGCGGGTTTTCCCAGAGTTAGACTGACCAGCTTGGCTGAATTCAAATGAGCAGTGAAGCCTCTAAATCACCTGAGGAGCAGAGAGTTTGGTATTTCTCATGTTGTCAATCTCACAAATAGCCGAGCCAGGCACATTGTATGCAAAGCCTGCAGGACTCCATTGGCTGGCTGGGAACTCAAGTTAAATACAACTTGCTAAAGAGTCTACCCCGCAAATAGCTTTCTTTGGCATAACAGCGCTGTTCTGCCCGAGAGGGAATTTGATAAAGTGCTTTCCTAGGTGGCAACATTGTGGTCTAAGCTTTCCTCAGATCACACTGGGATAATGAAATTGGAATCCATTTAAACCTCCCATTTCACCCCACGTGGCTCACAGACACCATGTCAAACCATATCATGCAGCAATAAATGTGCTAAAATCTACACGCTTACTCCTCCTATTACACGCACTACTCTTTGTCAGATTGGAAATAAATTATGGAATACGGTTTCTTTATTTGCTACTCCTGTAGCTATAATAGAATCTCAAATCCGAGACAATCCTCGATGCGTAAATAACTGTATTGTTCCACGCCAAGCTTAGCCACGTACATTCTCTCTGGCCAGTCTATGAATAGTGCAACCACTTCTGGGACACAGCCAACCATGCACAAGTAGTATGCCCCATCTACTGTGACAGATTCTGTCCCTGTCAATGAAGCATTTGTAGCTGCAGCACTCGTGATTCTAATGTGCTTTGTTTCCACACCCTAGAAAGGATTTGTCCAGGTTGAAAGGGACCAAAAGTATCCTCAGAGAGTAGCCACTGGGTTGAAGTATTTTGTCATTTTGATCATATTCTTGAACCATTTCCTTTTCACTTGCTCCTTTCACTTTGCTATGTGAAGGTAATCTTAGGCCACGAAGAACAAGTGAACACTCTACCTTCAAACGATGCTCAGAGTTTGCCTACTGCTTACCGCCTCCCAGGGCAGGTTACCTTCATCTCCAATGGCTCGATGCAGTAGCCTCCTGTTAGTCCTGCTTTGGGTCCTGCTCCCAGTAGCCACTGTGAGATCACCAACATCTCGCTTCTGTTGGAAGCTACCTTAAGTGACTCTATCCTATACTATGCCAGCATTTTAGGAGCTGCTTGTCTTCTGGCTCACCCTTCTCAACTCTAAACCACGGAATGTGCCAAGCCTTTTAGAGATGGGATGCAGCCCCAGGTGTCCCAATGTGCTAAGCCTTTTAAACACAAGATGCGACCCCAGGTGTACCAGCGCTCAAACTGAGAATTGACTAATTCCCTGCCATAGTTGACACAAGCCCTCCTACCCCAAAACAAACTCTGTCTTTGCCTTTGTTTGGTCTAAACTCTGTCCTTACCTTTATTTGACTGACACTTTATAGCTCTCCTATGTTGTAAGCTGACTCTGCTACCCTTCTTGGTAACAAACTTTGTGATTTGTTACTGCTATGTTATAAAACCTTGTTCTCACTATGAACCCCAACCTGGTTACAGACGCTCTCACTAATGACAGACATACCCAGTGACAAATGTCTTTCCTGATTACAAGAACAAAAGGCAATTCCCAGGCCCTGCAACATCTCCTCTTCCTCCCCAACTTTGGTGCCAAATGTCCTTCCTGATTATAGGATCAAAGAAAACTCCCCTTTCTCCACCCCACTCCGTGGTTCCTCCTTTAAATTCTTTGTTCCATCTCAGGGGCTTCGCTTCATTCTCCTGACCCACACGAGAGTGCAGGCCGCTGAGCTCGGCTAAATAAAGGACTACAAATTTTTTGCTTTGGAGTCTTTGTTTCCTTCGCAATGTGCAACAATTTCCATCACAGACCTGGGGCCTCAGAGCTGGGAGCACACAGTCCAGGAAGCCCCACACTCATCCCCTCTAGGGCCAACCAGGTCATGCTCCTTCACAGTATCCACGATGGCCACTGAAAGATCTAAACTTGGGAGAAGGCAATGCTCACACCAAAAAGTAAAGGCATAGTCTCTTCAGACCATGCATGCGCTGCTGCAGAAGCTGAAGAAGCTGCTAAAGAGTGGCAAAGTTAGCCCTGGGCTGGACCATAGCTGGACTTGACCCCTTGTGCGCTCCTCCTCTGGGCCCGGCTGCCACAGGAATGAGCTCCACCTACCAAACCCCATCTCAGAATCACTTCAACAACCTACACAGTGCCTTTCACAGAGCACCAGCGCTGAGCCATCAGCCCGCAAGTGCAGCTCTCAGCTCCAGACACCCTACCTCGAGCTTCTCAGGCACGCAGCTCCAAGAGACTTCCCCACTTACCCACTGTTTCCTCTGCTTAGAAAGCTCTTCTTCCAGATAGAGGTGGATACATCTTTTCTATAGAACCAAATAGTAAATATTTGGGGCTTTCCAGGAGCTGTAGACTCTCCCATGCAACTGCTCTCTACCATTTTAACATGAAAATGACCACAGATGATGTATAAACTGATGGATCTAGCTGAGTTTCAATGAGACTCTTCATGATATAAGCAGCGGGCCCTTATAGCATAGTTGGGGCCCTTGCCTCAGCTAGCCACACTGCTGACTCCCCCACATCCTCCGGGATCTTCCTCCCTGACTCCCCTACCAAAATTGAACCTCCTCATTCAGTCCCCATGCACTCCTTGCTGTCTGGCAGACTGAGTTGTTCTTACTGCTCTGCTTGCCTTCATCTTCCATGAAGGGGCTAGCTTATGGAGATGGGCTGTGTGGGGCTGGTATGCCCCCACAATAGCAACTGGTGCATAGTAGATGCTGGGTAATTATCTGTTTAATTAAGTGGGCCAGCTTTGGATAACCCTATTTTCTAGTTTTATGCATGTGTCACTGATAGTTTCTGTTCTCTTCTAATCCTATGAGTTTCCTTCTCCCCTTTGTATCTAGCAGAAGCAGGTGGTGGAAAGCAAAAGCCCATCAGTGAGACCCCTTTGGCCTCAAACCCCCCAGCTCAGTTGCCCACCAGGTCCAGAGCCTTCCTAAGCCTTCATTTTTCTCTGTAGGCTGTCAGTGTAAAGCTGGAAGCCTAATAGGATGAGACGATGACAAGCACTCTTCTGGAACCACTCGGTACATGAGTGCTATTGTCAGCCAAATTATGAGCCCTTTCCTTTGGTTAGTATTCTTCCCAAGAAAGATAAGGATAGCATTCACATACGAAGACCTTACGTGCTTGTGGCCAAAAATGCACATGCACATCCATGAGATTACCTTTTCATCCACCTGTAGCAGAAATTGGTGGTCACTCTTTAAAAAAAATGAAACCGTTGCCTATGGGCACTCGTTCTGTGGTTGCTCAGAGGTTTCATGACTCTGCACTGTTGACTTCCACGTAATTGATAATGCACAGGGGCCCCAGTGAGGGTCTCCTCCTCCGTGTCCCCTCTGTCTGCATGTGTGAGCCCAGCCAATGAGGGATAATATCACTGAGATGCTAACACTGCTAGGTATGCTCAGTTGCACTGTACACTTCGTTGCCCCATACCTGAAGACTATGCCACACTGACCACTGATGAACACAATTTCCCACCCATCACAGGACGCGCCTGTGGAATAAACCTGGTCAAAACTGTCATGCACGTTAGGTAGAAACATATATAGGGAAACACCCTGCTTAAGAGAGCTCCAGACCCATTCTTCCTTCTGGGGTCTTAAGCTTAAACAAGCTTCTGAAAGAAGCACCATTCAGTCTCATGATTAGACTCTCTTCCATTATTGGGTTCCGGCCATCCTCGGTCACATGACGCCCAATGTGGAAGATAACAGAAATCCCCACGGAGGTATGTGCATCCTGAGCATCTGGGAAAGTAAGTGCCGTGTGACAGAATTAGGATAAATATGTGGAAATGAGCCGCTAGAGGACTGCGGTCATTAACGCATGGGCTGGGAGACTGACTGCTCCTGGCTTTCCTCTGGGGTGGGATGTTAGCAGATGTCCACTCGCTGCTAATGCAAGGACGAGGAGGGATGAATCTCTTCTACACAGCCTTCTTCCTGTCCTGTCCGTCTTCCTGCTTTTCATCACTGACAACAATATGAGAAATAGATTTGTCCTGGTTGATCTTTTAAAGAGATAATCAGTAACAACGTAAGAATAATTACTACACCTGGAGAAAGCAGCCATCGATGTGTAGCAGCTACCGGGGTTTCCAAGCTAGATTTCAACCAAGTTGAAGTAGAGCCATAGCCATTTCTGACTTAACTTGATGAAATTATACTTAACTTAAGCTGGGTGAAGCTGAAGCTGAAACTTTCAAAGGCAGACCTCATTAAAAAAAAAAAAAAAAAAAAAAAAATCACAACTCAGCCCAGCTACAAATTCATTGAGTACCAACTATTTTCAAGAAACCATGTTAGTCTCCAGAGACACAGCAATAAAGAAGACAAAGGATGCTTGCCTGGGGACACTTGCATTCTTCTGATAAAAAGAGATAATACGCCAACACATAATTCATCATTTACCTATAATTAAGGCAAGTGTTTCAAAGAAAAATGAGCATCACAGCCTGCACTCAGTGCATCTTGGGGGTCTTTCACTGAGGAAATCACAGTTAAGCTGTGAAGCAAACAGTAAGTAGGAGCTACGAAAGCGGAGGAGGACAGAGGGCTCATGTAAGAGAGAAGGTCCCTCCTGAAAGCAGGGAAAATCTTGCCCCACCTGGGTAGCGAAGTGTGGTAAAATTCTTAACAGAAAAAGCACTTTGTGTAGATTTGGGCACATGTAAGTTTATTATAAGGGTTCTTGATGTCAAAGAAAATAACACATAATTTACAAATAATGCTGAAAAATACAATATTCTCTATTGTGAAATCTACAGAGCCAACTGATCCTCACAGAACATTTCTGCTGATTTTTGCCAAATTTGTATGCCTGCAGCTGATCTAAAGTCCTATATGATGACCAAAGATAGTTCCCATATCAATGATGGTAGATTCTTTAACTTAGGTTAACAAGTCGGGCAAAAGGGCAACAGTCACCGAACTCAGAGCTTCACACATTGTTCAGTGACATGTGCAGCTTCTTGGGTCCTTTGGTGAATTCTATACTAGTTTTCCAATGTGGGAAGACAATATTCTGAGCTTCATGGGAATTATATGGCTTGAGCTAGCAGACATAACACATTTTAAAATTTCATTTGCATGATCAATATTTTATCACTTTTTTAAGTGTAGATAAAATGTTAGTGAACTACGAAGTTACTTTAGTAAATGGTTTTATCGAAATGCAGCCATGCTCACTTATTTATGTAGTGCCCGTGGCTGCTTTCACAATACCCCTGCAGCACTGAGTACTGGCAATGGAGGCCTCGATGGCCACAAAGCCTAAGCTGTTTATTACCTAGACTTCTAGAGAGAAAAAAAAAAAAAAACACTGGTGACCACATTCCCCATGATGAACAGAGCAAGCAATCAAGCCCTTACGTGTAGAGGTTGCCAATTGCTGTGGTGTAAATACTCCCTCCTGGGCAGACCACAGGCTAAAAATCTGACTGAATGAGAGCCTGGGAAAATGCCCACAGTAGACTTTACCATGAAGAAACAACAGACCTGAGCAACCCCAAGAACAAAGAGAAAAATAAAATACAACAAAGTAATTTGGAAGTAAAACATTTTGGGTACTCATTACCCTCATTTTTAATGTAATTTAGTTAATTGTAATCTTATAGAATTTATTTTAATGTAGCTACAAATCACTGAATTCAACAAACAATTTGCAAAATTCCTCAAAATGTCAACAATTCATTCTTAGGGTCATATGAGCTAGCTCCCAAACATTACTCCCCTAAGGCAACAGAAAGTTATACTAATGTGGCCGAGGAGCTGGATGGATGGGCAGATAGAGAGATGGATGGATGGATGGATGGAGTTAAGCCAAGAAGAGCATTTGAGCACAGATTCCACACTGGTGAAAATGATTAGGACTTATTCTGTAAGAATCAGAACTTACTCTGTAAGAAAAATTCCTTGGAAGGGCTGCTGCTCTGAAGAAGTGTGATGCCTCCCACTACACCCCCTTATCTAATGTTTTAATCCCTGAAAAGGATTTTGGAGTTTTTTTTATGTATCTAGCACCATTCCAAATATGTTACAAATACTAATTTTTACAACAACCCCATTAGGTAAGACATAAATATTGGCCTCATTTTACAGAGAAACAACAAAGAGGCTATGAACAATTCAACAATCTGCCCAAGAATTTGATGAATGAGCGGCAGCACTGGGGCATGTTGTGAAGATTCTTTTTTTCTTATTCAAGGGAATTTGAATCAGTGCAGAAACAAGGCCATGTCCAAAATGTACGTAAAGAGCTTGATGACCCAGAATGGCAGGTCTGCCCAAATGCGGCAGACCTGGAGAGCAAAGATGGAAGGAATGACTTAGGGTAGGGGAATTCCAGTAGACCAGGCTGTCTTTCTTCCAGGAGGAAGAGCTCTGATCATATAGAATATACATAGAAGTAGGCAGCTACCACTAGCATGTGATTTATTTTTATCCCAACAGTTAAATTCCTCCAGATTCTGCTCTGTTACTTTCATAAGTGATAGGAACAAGGAGGGAATGGAATAGATATATCAGGTTCTCAATGTGATGGATTCTTCCTGTTTCAATCTTGGTAACTTCCCTGGAAGTCCAAGTTGATCCTTGGCTGCAAGTGTAGCTAATGCATCTCTAAACCACAATAGATCTGATTATTCACTTGGGGAGACAAGAAATAAGAAGGAATAGATGCCCGTTAGGCACTGTCGTGGCTGCTAAGTGCATCACAGACGTTTGTGATTTAAGCTGAAATTTTACTTTTTAGGGAAAATGAAAATCAGCCAATCTTCTAATTTGGCACATTAGGGAGGAAGACAAATGGGATGGGTGTGGATAAGTGCACATCTTGCAACTGTAACCTGGAGCAATTTGCAGACTCCACAAGTACATCTCTGGCGCCAACTGTGGAGTGCAGCCGGGAGGAGAAGCAGGAAGGAAACACAAATGTGCGGGGCACAGTGGCCACCGCTCTGCTCTGTTGCTGGCCCCGCCACTGCCTCTGAGGACCACCTGCTGGCCTTAGGATGCCTTTCTAATGCCTTTCTGTCCAGGAATGCCACTTTCTGGTAGCTATGCTCCAAACTGGACAGGCAGGGCCTCCCTGGAGCCTCATTAACAGAACCAAACTGATTTTTGCCCCAGTGTGGATTTCTGCCACATCAGTCTGCTGCTTTGTGTGAAAGAGCTAGTGTCACTTGGGCTCTGACACATGATCTGTGGCCCTCAGTTTCTTTATCTGAAAGGTGAGAATAATGACATTATCTTTCTCCTAGTGTGGCTGTGAGAACTTTCCAGGTGATCTGACAGTCAAAGGGCTGAGAGCTGGGATTTTTCAAGGGCATGCTATGCACCAGGGCAGTTTCAGGAACTTCTCCGCTCTGTCTTCACTTTCCTACCATCTGATCAAGGTCATGGTTAGTATTATTCCTACTTTCCAGATGAGGAAACTGAGACACAGAGTAGTTAAGGTGCATGCCCAAAGTCACCAAGTATCAGGAGTACAGTTTCAGCAGATGCAGACTCCACTGTGAAAGCAGACCCAGTATAGTCATGAGAAAGATCCCCCCACAGCTACTTGTTTTTGTACAGCTCTCAGCACAAGAATAGCTTCAATATTTATAGATGTTAAAAAAATATCAGAAAGAAAATAATAATTTGTGATCCCTAAAATATCACATCAAATTTCAATGTTCAAAAGCAAAGTTTGTTGGAACACAGCCCCAGCTATGTGCTGCTATACTGTATTAACTTTGATTGCTTTCACAATGTGTTAACAGAATTGAGTAGCTGTGATGTAGATCTTATGGCCTACAGAGGCTAAAATATATAACCTACACAGAAGTGTTGCCAACCCCATACTAACCCACTATAGCACAAAGCCAGCTGGATGCCTGGACTTCTGGCTGATGGGGGAACCAGGGATGAAGTGGCTGGGTCCCGGTGCGGTTCTCATGCGAGTCACCTCCTATGTGCATCTACACGTGTGCACGCACAGTTATTGCACGACATCCTTCTCCAGAGTAGCACCTCAAAACACACTGGAAATGCCCCGTGACTAAGAAAAATCATGAAAGAGTGTCCGAAGCAGCTGAGCCCTTGTACTGATCTTGGGCCGCGTGATAGGTGTGGTCACTGCACGTTGACGTCACACCTTCACCTGAGCATCAATAATTTCCTCTTCTCAGCCAAAAAGATGACTGGAGAACTACAATAATTACAAGTACAAAACCACTCTTGCCTAAAATAATCTGGTCGTGAATAAGTCCTACCATCATATTCATGACAGGAGAGCATTTCTGAGAGAGCCTGCTGAGTGGAGACAGTGTCCAAATGAGGCTATAGACATGAAATGCTCTTCCTGGGGCTCTGAAAACCACTTTCCCAAGCAAAAGCAAAAGTAAAGCACAAACTCAAAACATCCACCAAGGAAAGCTGAATAGGCCTCTGAATTTTAATATTTATCAAATTTATTGAAAGGTTAGAAAGAGGCTAAGAGTTTCAACCTACTGAAAATAAGCCAGAAGCTTTGTGCATCCTTTGACGTGTCCTTAAAATGCCTCAAAGGAATGGGGTTACTACTTTCATTCCCATTTTTCAGTCAGATATCAGAGACACTGAGTGGTTGGATAATTTGTGCAAGAGTATGAGGCTGAGATGGACAAAATCAGCTTGTAAATCTAGGCAGTTCCAGCTCTAACATACACTATGTTCATTCCCTATGTCCTTAAAATCAGGTTGTAGCTGCAGCCAGAGCCACAAGGTGGTTGGTGGTGGAGCTAGGATAATTCAGAAGTTCGGGAACAACAGCATGCAGGAGAAAGAACACTTGCACCTTGTTTGTGAAGAAGAGCCAGAACACTTGTCCTGTTCTTTCTAATGCACAGTAGCCATACCCCTCATAAAGAAGCAGCTAATATTTATGGTGAGCTTTCTCCTGCGCCATCACCGTGTGTCTTACTTACTGTTCTGTCATTGCTGGGACAAATACCCGGCATGCAAGCTTAGGGGGAGGAAAGGTTTATTTAGCTCACAGTTACTGGAGGTTTCATAATTTAAAGCCACCTGAATTACATAGCAAGACTTCCAGACTCTACGCCACTGTGTCCAGAATGATTCGCTCCATAGCTCTGAGAGACCACCGCCTGGGAGGAGGGACCTCTGACAGCATGTGTTGTCAGTTTAATGGTTCATGCTTCTCGGCCACACCCCTCAAGCCCCGCTGCCCTGGTCCTTTGGCCTCACCTCTTGAGCCACAAGCGCTTGACAGCCCCATGATTTACATGAGGCTTTGAGGGGACAACTAGATACAAACCATAACACTGTGCTTATAGCGCTGCTAACGTCGTCATCTCACATAACCCTTGAAACCACCCTGTAGGTATAAACTACATCATCTTGATTTATAGGTGAGGAAACTGAGTCAGGGAAGATGAGGTGACATCCAGCTGGAAGACTCAGGGTACAGGGACGAGCTGCTGCCTGCACAATCTACGCTTCTGAGCTCCTACTGCCTCTCCCAGCTGTGGGTTCTTCACACCAGACCATCCGGGTACCTTCCAATAGCTCACTTGACAGGACTTTGACCTCGCTTTAGTACTTCTCACTGCATTTTTCCAACCTCAGTATCTACTTACACAGCAGTCTCCTGTAGCCACTGCATCCCCACAAACACTCCCCCCTCACACACACACACAGCATGAACTTTTTCAACCTAGTTCTTCCACAAGGCCCCTCCATCAGGCACATTCCAGGCCATCCTGACAGGTGGAGAGCGAGGGGCAGCACAGTGATGTGGGCTTGTGTGAGTCCATGTCTTGCCTCCCCAATCACCAGATCTATGGCTCCAGATAAATTATGTCTTAGATCAGCAGTATGCTCATTTATTAAATAATAATGATGGCACCTGTAGGACTGTCACTTAGATTAAAAACATGACTAATCTTGTCAATATCTCAGCTCAGCACCCAGCAAATGAGTATTTGATGAAAGAAGACTATGGTGAAGAAAACTAGGTAGAAAGAATAGATAGATGGGTAGATGCATGGGTGGATGGATAGTTGGGCAGATGGCCAGACAGACAGATGATTGTGTAGATAGATGGGCAGACAGGTACATGAATAGAGAGATAATTGGATGAAATTCAAGCATTAATTTTTAAAGCAAAAGAAAAGAAAAAGAGTAGTTTTTGTATAATGAAAGAAGTGTTTAATATGTTCAACTACAGCATTTTTCAATCTGTGAAGAGTCTATAAGATCAGGTTGTGGGCCATGGGTGAAACCCATGTCAAGTATTCCTAAGAGCTTCGGTGAAGATGGTCCTTTGCAAAGCCAAGCCTGACCAGAGTTCATCCTCCAGGCATTGACCAGCAATGCCAAGATTTTGGGTCCTAGCATATATTAATGCCTATGAGAAGGCAGGTGGGAGCAGGAATAAATAGAAGAAAAGGTCAGACTAAAACCTCTGCCATGGCAAAAGCTGCACCTTCTTCTCCCAATACAGTCTCTAGTATATAGCACAATCTCTTGTATTGTTAAAACTTGATTAGTCAGTGTGAGCTAAATTCTATATGCTGAAGCAAAAACCACCAGAAGCCCACAGTTTTAGCAGTTGTGAGTACTAAAGATGTACCACTGCTGTTGCAGGCTGGTGTGGCTCTTGTTCAGCCACAGAATAGGGGTGGTGACTCCTCCCTGGTGTTCATTTGATGACTGGCCTTACACCTAGCTCAAGCGTTCGTGCCCCAGCCAGACCTTCCACCTCAGGTAGCAGGCAGGGCACCAGAGCTGGAGTGCACAGAGCTATGCTGAGGTCTCATGGGAATGAGGCTAACTTTATGCCTGGCCTGCTGCACTAGAGCCAAGCCACACACAACCTAAAATACTCTGGGAAATGTGACCTCACTGTGGGCCCAGAAGGAAAAAAATCAAGAGTTTGGTGAATAACTAGCCACTCTCAGGCCTATGGTTCAATACATATACCCTGGGTGGAAAACAAGTGTCTATAGGACTTCATAGCCCCAGAGGAGGCTGACACATCCAGTGTGTGGGGGACTACGATGAGCGCTGTACACAGGAGGCCTCAGGAGGTGTCCTTAGGCCTGTTCTGACTGATTTTCAGCCCACCTGATTTCCATTTATAGGTGATCCCCAAGTGGCACCCCTCTGTCCTGCACTGTCCCTCAGGTCCATATCCTCTGCCCCTAACCGTATGCTGCAGATTTCAGCTATACTTCTTGGCTATCTCAATCCCTTAATCAGAGGACACAGAATACTAGTTTCCAGTTAATATATCTGAAACAAATCATTGACTTTCAAAGTAGAAATGTGAAAAAAAAATGTAGCAAGCTCCAAGAGCCAACCACATAAGCAGCTGGAGCTCTGTATGCCAGAGATGCCATCAAACCAGGACGCCCACCCCAGATGGGCTCATGTCACAGCTTCGCATGCATCCCTGATGCCCAGTGACCATCTGGAAGGCAGGGCCTGTGTTGCTCATCTTTGCCTTCTCCATGAAAGATCTGGGCAGAGCTTGCTGGCGGGAGGGCTGATGATGACGGCAGGAGACATCTGCCCTCCTGCTTTCCCTACCCTCACACACGTTCTCCACACCCCAGCACCCCACCTTGGCTCTGCTTTCTCTCTACATTCAGACCACGACATTAAGAGTGATTCCACAGACAGCAGTAGAGCAGGTCATGGGTCCTTGGCCTGGCCATTGCACTGGAGGTCCCCACGGGACCCCGAGCTGCATGCAACATCATCAGCTTTCCGTAAAGACTGCAGGAGAACAGCAGTTTGCTTTCTGCTGCTGTTGTAAAATGATGAGGCTAAGAATACAGACCTAGCGCCATCTGGTACCTCATGGGGAAAGCCTGCCTGACAGTGAAGTTGCCATATGAGAAAACGGAGCCCAGAGCTGGGGAGAAAGGATTCCTTTGGCAGTATCCAATTATTCTTGAAGATGCACTCTTTGAGCCATTTCAGTTAAACACACTATGTTTTCTATTTTGATTCTGGCATTGAGTCTTTAAAATTGAGAATGTTTTGATGAAAATATATCACAAAACATTGAAGCTGAAAAGCACCTGGACATTTTTCTTTCTATAGCTACCAGATATATTTGAACCTAAGCCAAATCTTCTTTATAAAAAGTCCCTGTGTCCCGATTGCCCAGCTGCAAATAGGGGTCTGAGGAGGAAGCGGGGAAGGAGGGGCCATGGGCTCAGGCATGTGCATAGCCAGCTATGCCTGCTGGATCCACCCCATGCTTCCAGTTCACGAGTCTCTGTGACCCTCCCTGCTTGCTCCTCAGCTGGCCCTTCCCACCCAAGTGAGTTCACTGCGTCCCACCCATGCCAGCCCTTACAGTCTTCTCTGCTCCATGATGGTAACTACAGCAACCCAACAACTTAACTCCTAGAATGCCTTCCGCATGCTATCCTGAATGGCGCATAATGTTTTTAAAATAAAATCTGAACTCCTTGCTATGGTCTGAAAAGAAAGGCCCAATCTGTCTGTCTCTCAAACTGCATTTATATTATTATTATTATTATTATTATTATTATTATTATTATTATTATTATTATTAATTTAATGTTATGTATTTGGTACAAGGTACAGGGTCTCACTATGCACTTGAACTTGTAGTGGTCCTCTGTTTTCAGCCTCCCCAGCACTGGGAGCATGAGTATGCGTCACCATGGCAGGTCTTGGTCATAAGCCCAACATGCCTGGGGGCAAGGCCAGCGCAGCATGTGGTATAGGAGTTCAAACTCCACTATCTACACTTTCCTAAGTAAGCACTTAGTCTGCTGAGCTATCTCTCTGGCCCTTCCAACTGCATTTCTAGCTTCATTTTCAGCCACACATCTTTTTGATGCCTCTGGCCTTTAGTTTTTCCCTTCTGTCCACCTAGCGTGTCCTTCTGCGGGCTGAGATGAACCAATCCCAGACCTCTAGCCCTCCACTCTATCTCAGTGGATGACTCTTGACCCATGACCTTGCATGTGCCTGTGCTGCTTCTGTGCCTCCTGTCCCCTCTGTACCCTCCATCAGCCACTGATCTCCTGAGCCTGCTGTACCCTGGCATCCTAAACACAGCTCTTGTATCTACTCTGCACTGGCCCCAAGTCAGGATCGATACTCCACAACTTATATTCCTTCAGGAGCACATGCTGTGTACAAATAGTAGATCATGCTGCACTGTAATTCAGCTATTTTTCATATAGCTGAATCCTCTACGAAATCATGAGCTTATCAAGAGCTGAAGGAATGGAATTCTTTTCAGTAGAACCTGGGGCTTAAATATCACCAGAAATATTGCAAGAGCTCAATAAGTATTTGTTTAATACAAGAGAAAACTGATTGTTCATTGAATTAATTAGGCAAGAGCTCTTGGGGTGAATCCCTTACTATCCCTGATAGCATTTTTACCTTCTGTAAAATGAATGTTTTATACCCAGAATTCTCT
Organism: Myocastor coypus; assembly: GCA_004027025.1. Taxonomy (NCBI): domain Eukaryota; kingdom Metazoa; phylum Chordata; class Mammalia; order Rodentia; family Myocastoridae; genus Myocastor; species Myocastor coypus. Next base: position 24,406 of record PVJA010015599.1, read on the forward strand.
ATCATAGCTTTATCCTATAATCATGCAGGGAATGTTAAAAAATATAAATATTTATCCCACCTCCAAAAAAACCCTCTTCATCCATGCATTCATTCATTTGTTCAGCATGTTTACTGAGCATCTAATTTTTGCCAAACCTGGCCTGACGGTCCTCATGGAGCTGCACTTCTATCAGCCCTTCGCTGATAGAGTCACTGCCATGCACTGAACTAAAGGTGCTACTTATTCTAACCCACTGTGTTCCCGTTTTGGTCCTGAAGAGTGTGGCCCTGAATTAAACACAGAAGAGCAGTGGGCTGTGCTCGGTCAAATAAACCAGGTCTCAACCCCTGTAGTAAGAGGAACAGCTGGCCCGGGATCTCATTTGTAGCTGGGCCTCCACGCCAGGCTGCTCATGTGCAAGTACATTCCAAAGAGTGAGGGCATTAGGTCCCTACCATGTTCAAGGCAGGGATGTGTAGTGATGCCACTCTGAGAGCCTGTCGCTAATTCAGGACAGCTTACAGATCAGGCTCGCTTCAACAATAAATACAGGAAGACCTGCCTAAAACACAGCTGGCATTGGCTCCGGCTCTCTGACCTTCTTCCATTCACCCTCATGTGGCTTTTGAAGGAGGTGACAGTACCTAGTTTTACAATAAGTAAACACTGCTTGGAGAAACCCAGCGATCTGCCCAAGGCCACTGGATAGTCAGTGGTGTGGCCCAAGGCCAACCTGAACTTACCACTGCCTGACTCCAAAGGTCACATGGACTTGTAACTTCCAAGCTTGGCACTTCAGCAAGTGTTTCTCTCCGCTTCTGCCCTAAAATACTCCACCCCCAGCCATACCTAGTCCTGCTCAGCAAGCCCATGAGCATGGGCACCCGCTCTCCACTCTTCCTACCCCATCACAATTCATCTTCAAGCAGCCTCAACAGCAGAGCAGCCGCAACCCACACGTTGGACTTCACAAATTGCAAACAGCTGTCAGATGGCGTCTGCTGTGCAATTCTTGCTGCCACCCAGTGAAAGAGACCCTGACCTCGGCATGAACGGCATTCAAAATATTTAACAACTGTCACAACATGGGCACTAACCAATCCAAACACTGGCCACAGGCCCAGGAGGTGGCTGCACAGGCATACCTGTAGCTGTCGGATCTGGGTAAGCTGTTGTCCACCCGTACATGAACCTGTCCCCCATCCGCCCAGCCACTGGCATGCTTCCCTCCTCCTTAGCACTTGCTCCTTCTGCATCATGTCACTGGTCCCATCCTTTGCACTTCACACTGTCCTGCGGAGGCCTCCTGCCCAGGGAAGCTGGGGCAGTTGCCTACAGAGGAGCTCTCCAGCACTCACCTCTACCTGTTGGAGGCTTCTTACGGAGAATGCCTGTGACCACCTTAGACTGGTGAATATATACACATTTGGATGCCTCCCACTAACTGGTGAGGTCCTACCATATTAGACTCAGTAGTGACTCACATAAACATCAATTCGCAATCCCCAGAACCCATAAATATTCCCTTATATGTCCAACACCTTGCTGGTGGCATCCAGTTCATGAATTTGTGAGGAAGATTATCCTGTATTGTCTGAGTGATCATTAAATGCAATCACAAATATTTTTATGCAGGAGCCAGAGGGAGATTTGACGCAGAGGGGAGGATCCTGTGACCACAGACCAATGGGATCACAGCTCAGGGAACGCCAGAAGCCAGCAGAACCCAGAAAACCAAGGTGAAGATTCTGCTCTGGAGCTTTCTGACAATGTGACTTTAGCCTGCTGAAATTGATTTTGGCCTCTGGAATTGCAAGGTAGTAAATGTAGTTGCTTTTAGTTGCTAAGTTTTTTAAAGCTGCCGCTGGACCTTCACACACACAGAAAGGCAGTTTCCATGCTCTGATGCTTCTGACCACTCTTGGCCTCTCTTGCCCAAGGATGAGCCAAGAGCCCCTGCTTCTGTGTCTACTCAGAGTTGGACTGTCTCCCTACAAGACTTGCTGAGGTTCTAACCCTTGGCACAATAGACGTGGTATTGGGTACAAAGAGGGTGTTTGGAGACAAGCACGTGAAAATGAGCCCAGTGGGAGATGCTAATCCCAACTACAGGGGTCCCTGTGAGAAGGAAAAAAGAGGCACAAGCACACAGATCTCTGGGTGATGTTGGCAGAGACGAGCAGGTGCATCCACAAGCCAAGGGATACTAGGTTGCTGGCTGCCACCAGAAAGGAAGAGGAAGACATGGAACCAAGTGCCCCTGGCAATAGCAGGGCAGAGCTTTGGTGATGCACTGGCTTCGGACCTTGCCACCTGAGCTGGGAGGACAAGTTTCTGTTCTGAGCCACCCAGTTTGTGATAGTTGCTCCTGCAGCCCCAGGAAAATACCATGCATTCCACACTCTTTTTACACCTTCTGGACCCAAAGTCACCCAAAGGTCTGGCTCCAGGCAGCCCTGGCAACCTGGAGCTCTACTCCGTTAGTCATCTTTCTGTCACTACGGCAAAGACTGGGGGTGGTCAGATTAGGAAGGGAAGTCTCCACGCTTAGCCTATACCTTTAGAGGTTTTAGTTTCTGATCCAACGGCCCAGCTGCCTGGGGCCTGGAGTAAGTCAGCATGCTGGGGTAGAAGGACACAGTGGGCCAAAGCTTCCCACCGCATGGCCAGAACAGGAAAAAGAGGAGAGAGGGGCCAGGGCACCACTGCCCCCTTCAAGGGCAATCCTCCACGACCTGAAGACCTCCCACTGGACTCATCTCAAAAAATAGATCCTGCCTCCAATAGCACCAGCTGGGGTAGCTCAGTGGACAGCTGGTTAACCAGGTCTTGAAGCACTTGAAGCGGGCTACAGCTTCTGAAGGTGTCTTGAGTATCCGCAGAGGTTTTATTGTTTCCAGGTGACTCTTTAGTTTCAAGCCACACTGCTGGCTGAAAGCCAGTTGTGACCACAAGTGAGTGGCTAAGCCACCATCAGCACCAATCCTTTGTAGCTTATGAGGAATCAAGAGTGCTTCTCTGTAGGGAGGAGAGCAAGGCCCACCCCACCCTGGTCTGACTCCTGCTTGTATATTATTAATGTGCAGTGAAGACTAGGTTCTGCTTTATTCATCTTCAGACCAGAGCTACATGTGATGCTGCCTACAAAAAGCCCCCAAGGACTGTATTTGAGTTTTGCACAAAACAATAATCTCCCTCACCAATTAACTGCTGAAGTGGTGAGGGTTTCACCTTGAAATTGTTGACAGGGTAGCCAGACAAGAATGTCCATATTTGCTAATCCTTACTCAAATATGCATCACTCTGTTTGTACTGTCGAAGTGAGTCCCTGGGAAATAGAAGGCCACTCTGCAGAAGGGGAAAAGCACAGCATGGGAAAGAGTAGGCCCAGGAGGGGACAACAACATGGGACACATGGCAGTGGCGGAGGAGGCGGTGTCCTGTCTTTTCAAAAGGACATGCCACCATGTTGGATCCTCCCTGCCTCCTGCTTTCTTTCCTCTTTTCTTTTTTCTACTCTTGAAACATTCCCAACTGGAAGATCCCCAGTGTGAGAACTCCAGCAAGGCCCTCTGCCTGCGCTGTGCTGTGCTGCTACTGGCTGCTTCTCGCCAGCTCCTCTGTGCTGGCTGAGGCTGGTCTTGATCATTACAGAGTGGGAAAACTCAGAGTCTTCTGGGCATGGGCCGGCTTCTTGGGCTCTGCCTAATGTCAAGTAGGCAAATGGCCTTTCAGGGACAGCGAGATAAGACCCCCAAGACATAAAGCAGCAGGCCCACCAGGCTGTGCAGACTGCAAAAGCTGCCGGAGATCCACCTGTGCTCCACAAGGGGACAGGGGCTGCGGGGCAGCCTTCCACTCAGCGCTTAGCAGGATGCTCACTGCACCAGTCGGGGCCTTCTGAGCCCTGAGCTCTGAGTCTGGAGGCAGACAAGTGGAGGAGGACACCAATCACAGCACAACTAAGGGCGCGATTTGCATGCCAATGATGCAGATAGCAATTCTCATGGGGAGCAAGTCCTGTGCGCCTATTGTGCCCCCGCCTCAAGGTCACAGAAGTACGACTGCAGTCACTTCTCCACCCAGCAATAAACTACTGCCATCTCCAGGACACCAAACACCATTGGCACAAGATTGTCCCCTGGCCTCAAGTGCGGCAGTTGGTCCTTTCCCTCATGAGTGTGCCCTTTGGCTTCCTTTCTTTATGTCTTTATGGAAGCTGGAATTTCCAGATCTTAGAAGACATCTGTGGGCAAGCAAACATGCCAGCCCCATTTGTCAATGGGAAAGGTGGTGACACTCCTCCATGTCACACTTACAAAGAAGAAAGTGCAACCCCAATCCAACTTAGGGTCAGTCCCAGGTTCTGATGGATTCATCTCTTCTAATTGCCTTTGTAGCTAGCATGCCTGTTACACTTAGATAAGGCTTAACTGGGGCCAAAAGAAGACCCAGAAGGAGCCACAAAAAATGATTAAAAGGTTATAAAATTGGTCTCATGGACAGAGGACATGGGAATTATTTATCCTGGAAAAGAGAGGGCTAAGGAGGGACATATAAAGACTTCATACTAGATTAATTACGTAAATAAGCAGACACCCGGCTGGCCTGAATTCTCCACCATTTGGCAGGGAAAGTGGGTATGGGGGATACCAGGAGTTTTAGAATCATTAGTTGCCTGCACAGATTTCTGGAGGGGTTCACTGTTGCTAGGCAATGCATGTCATAGAGATGCCAAGTGTGCTTTGGGTGCATACTCTGCCCTCCAGGATTCCTTTCCAGCTAAGCATGTGATGAGTTGGTTTTCCTCTGTCCACTGCTCCAGCTAGGGCCTCTTAGCAGTTGCTCATACAATGTGGGCTTTGGGGCTCATTCTTTCTTCAAGTCCCCAGGCACAGCAAGGGGTCAGGAGGGGACCTTAGGGGCTCTTCACCCAGGCACAAAGATTCTGGAGGGAACGGCTCCTGGACTTGGCCTGACACCAGGGCACTGTCCCCTCGCTCAGGGTAGTCACACCTGATCCTGACCACATGGCAGGCAGTCTATGTGTCACTTATCGGGGTGCTCCCTGAATACAGCCTGTACTTTCCGAGCCCCAGGACCAGAGCCTGTGCAGAAATGGTTGTTGGATTCTAGCCATGCAAACACTAAGGGCGCAGTTTGAATATCAATTCCAGGGATAGTAATTATCCCAGAGAATATTTAGTGAGTATGACAGTGAATCCTCAACTGAGAATGTCCAATATATGACCTTATTTGATTCCCGAAACATCCCTAGTCCTATAAATCCCTATGTAAGAAGAATGACTTTTCTGAAAACTAGGTGAAATTTGAAGTATGTTTTCTAATATTAAAAGTCCATGTGAGTTCGAGACCAGCCTGAGCTACAAAAGTGAGTCCAAGGCCAGTGTGAACTGCATAGTGAGACCCTGTCTCATAAAAGACTAAATAAATAAATAAAAGTCCATACTAACTTGTTTTGTGCCTTTTTGGTCTTCAATGAAGACGTAGAGCAAACTGTACAATTATGTATCTAAAGACATCACATCAGCCACTGGTCCAATTGTCTTGCCATACTTTTGTTAATCCAGAGACCAGATATACCTGATCGCTCTTCCATTGCGCCTCACAGAAACTCCACTCCAGAGAACTGAGAGAAGCAGTATAGAGGGCTGCTGCCCAGGCCTGCTCAGGGAGGGCCAGGAGCAAGTCCCAGAAGGAGGCACCCCAGCCTCTGGGGAATGCAGACCCTGCCCAGCCTACACATGACACCAGACTTGGTAATAATTCAAATAGGTACCTTAGATGTGATGGTAGAGGATTTTAGAGCAATGTGGAGAGCATGCTATAAGTGTAGGTCCCCAGCTCCAAAGCCCTCTTACAAGAGCTTGTGGTAATTTGGGAACTCTTCATGTTTACCTAGCACCTCAGAGACTTTTATATGACTGTGGCAGGGACCTAGATGGAGGGCAGTGTCCTACAGTTGCTGTGCTTTCTGGTGACTCAGTTGCTTGCTGAGCATCCTTACACACACACACACACACACACACACACACACACTCACACACACATACACACGAGATGACCATTCTTATGAAGCTCAAATCCTCTCAGAGAAGACAAGGAAAACACCCAGTCCACAAGGTGTATGACGTGAAGGCAGCCTCCATAGCCAGGCTCATCCTAGAGTCTCTGAGGGAGAAGCTGACATCAGAGGCACCCTTCAGGGTGCTCGTGGGAGGGGAAAGGTGCGAGTAGGTGACGCTAACTCCGTTGGGGCTTTCGGGACCAGATGGAAACATAGGGACTGGAAATTAAACATTGGAGCAGATTTGAGTGTGGCCCGTGGTGGTCTTCAGTGCTGAATTTTATTGCCAGCTGCTTAAGAAATGTGGAAGGAAAAAGATGCACTAGGTGGGCCTGGGGCAATAAGTCTGGAAGTCATCCTGGGAGATGCGGGAAGAGATCATGAAGCTACCGACACAGCGAAGGGTGACATTTGTGAGAGTGGAGAGGACCATGCATGGTGCTCACGCGAGGCTTGCCTTCCATTTACATAGCAGCAATATTCATGTTTATGCCAAGCCACTGAAGCAAGGCCTGGAAGAGAATGCCCTTGTATCATTTTTGTTAAAGTATGTGTTGAAAAGCAATACAATTAAATGCATAATAAAGTCTTGCTCTAGATTATGTCAGCCTTTAACCCATTAGTAAAAAATTAATGGAGATGGACCACTGTGCTCTATGAAGGGTTATTGTCTTCACCAAGGTCACGCTAGATGATAACAGCACTGTACAGGTAAAATATGCAACAAAGGAGAGGCTGCTGGGTACTTTGAGGCTGTTATATCTTTCTAAAGGATATGATAATGGTAGATGAAGGCACCAGAAGACATCAGTCCTTCAGAGGAGTTTGGAGCATGAAATGTAGGGAGGCCAGAGGCAGAGTGGTCGGGGCTTTGCTCACTAGATGAGGACTGTCTGGGCTCAAATGCAGTGTGACCACTTGTCGCTGTGTGATGCTGAGCACAGTGACGCAACCTAGCTGCTTCAAGTCCCATTTCCTCCAGCTGCTAAGTTGGCCCAGGATATGGTCTATGCTCACTGTCATCCCGGGGTACCTCCTGAGTGCCCAGGCTGGAGCATGCATTTCCCACTCAGGCACTGCAGCTGCAAGGGAGCCTGGGTGAAAGGCTGGAGCCAGCAGCCTGCATCCTGGCCCTGCCTTTGCAAAGGCAAGTCCCCCAACGTCTCTGGGTGGGCCTCGAGGTCATCCAAGAATGGGAGGGCAGGTCTACACTGGAGCTCTGCACTGCTTTTTTTAGCCCTCCACATCTACTCAAATGGAATCTGCTTCTGAACCTAATATCTCAGGTAGGTAAAAGCAAAGTCATGTACTTCCTCAGGTTTGAGTTCCAGCGCTCACCCTGTCCTGCCTATGGCTCCAGGGCCCTCCCTGTCCTAGCCTCTTTAGAGTGCAGTTCTAAGACTGAGGCTGGGTCCTGAAGAGGTCCCTAATCCTGTCCTCAGAGGAGGAAGAGCTGAGCCAGGGCTGCCCACTGTCATGCCAGAACAGAATCAGGCTCACCTACATAAAGTCTAGGCACTGCATGCCCTCCCCACTGCAGCCAGAAGCTCCACCACACACAGGGTCACTTCCACATGGCCATTGCACACTGATTCCTGTTCCGAAGTCCTGGGGGAGGAAGCTGAAATGCCAGGAAGAGCTTCAGGACAATGCAAGGCCGGTGACTTCCCCAGACCTTCAGCTGCAAAGTGTGATAATACCACTCTGGGCAGGAAGGCCTGGGGGACAGTCTTTTTCCTTCACCTGTCTCCACCAGATTGTCTTTAATATCATGCTTAAAAAACTTAAAAAGCAGGTAACAATTTATAAGATGTGCTAAACCAAGCATTGTCTTAATGCATGCTTAGAATGAGACTGGTTGATTCTGAATAAGTTTATGTATCTGACTATATAAATATTATGCATATCAACAAAAGTACATACATAGATTTAACATTTTAGGGCAGTCTTTCTCAGCCTATCATAATCCGTGTCAAGTCCACACAGTAGTGCCAGTTAGAGGGCAGACCTTCCCAGATATGCAGTCTCACCAGGACCTCCCTGGTAGAAGAGAACTTCTGCTTCCCGCAATCCCATTTGTTCCTTCTTTGGACAGCTCTACCCTAAGCTCCCCCAACAATAGTCATATCCCCCAACGATCATGTTAAGCAAACCCTTAACTTGTGCTAGTCACCCAGAAAAATGCATGGCATGGATTATCCTATGTTCTCCATAGTCTCAGATAGTGACTGCTAGTGTCACCCATACCTAGCAAAGAGCACAGGGAACTGGCGTGGAGGTAGACACCAGCCAGCAGGGGACTGGTATTCAAAATGAGGCAAGGTAATTTCAGGGCCCTGACTTGAACCATTACATTTTGCACCTACACGGATGGCTTCCTATGTGTTGCCTTAAGTAAGTCCTAACATTGGGTTGATTTTAAATAATTTTTAAAAATCATTCCTGTGGCATAAAAAGCAAACAAACAAAAAATTGCAAGTTTAGCCCAGAACTTTCATCTCTCTTCATTCACAGGATTAAGATTGCTTTTGGTGACAATGTAGATGGCTAAATGGGAGATGACCAGATGTGTTCTGCTAGTTAGCACTTAGAACCACTGAGGACACTATCAAAGGCTCACTCCGATCCATCACGCACTGGGGAGACCCGGGCTTATGCCCACTGTGGCCTCCTTCATGTCCATCCCAGTGCAAGGGGCTGGAGAGCAAGGAAATTGAAAGCTCTTTCCAAGTTGGACCCTGGGGCTGGTCTCTACTTGTCTGCCTTGAGCTGTCAGAAGCTCCCCTGTATAAACTCATCACTCATTGTCTTCCTGGTAGATTCATGGTAGCTGAATTTAAAAGGACTGTGACAGTAAGTTATCAATTCACAAGAGACCTGCCTGACAGAATTCCTGGCACTGGTCAGCTCCCCAGAGCACTTCCTTCTCTGCCACGCTGACATGCAAACTGCTTGGTGGCGTTTGGGTCAGTCTAGGGAAATACGGCTATGAAAATATTGTCTTCCTCCACCTGCTCAGTCCCAGTTGCATGAACACTTCAGGGTGGTCATGGTCAGTGTTCTAGACCCTGGCTATCTGGCACTGGACTAATCAGATCTTCTCTTAGCAAATGCGAACCAAGAAACAAAGCAAGAAGATGCCTGCCTGTTTGGAAAGGCCCAAGCAAAAAGAGTGGAGGATGTGCTTGGGGGCTGGGCCCAAGACTGGACACCAGATGAAGCTGGCTGAGAGACACGTGGGAAGGGGGTCTTCCTGCAGAAAACAGAGAAAGTTGGCCAGATGGGAGATGGGAGCCAAGGCCAAGAGGAGCGATGCTTCGGCAGAACTCCCTGGCTCTTGCACTTTGATACCCCTTGGGCAGCTTTTCACTCATTGCCTTGGGTCTGACTTAAACTTGTGTAATTACTCCCCAAGGATCTGCCAAAGTGACCTCTACCCTTCTTCCTCAGTAGAAAAGTGAAGGCTATCTCCTAAAGCTAGCCAGATAGGCTTCCAGAATTCCCTCCAACCTTCTGGATAGAGGACCAAGTTGCAGCGAGTGAGGTGTAAGCCTGTGTGATGTAGACAATGTTCAGGTCATCCCTAATTTGAAGGGTAAAGCATTTGTTCCTGTTTGCATGTGAAAAGAAAGCCAGCTTCCATGATGAAGACAGAGACATTCTCTAGGGGCTGTCTGAGGAGCAATTCTGAGTGATCATACAGGGCAGAGGCAGGCTGCCACCATTCACCTGGGGACCTAAGCAAGAAAAAGAATAGTAGCCGGGCGTGGTGGCTCACGCCTGTAATCCCAGCACTCAGGAGGCTGAGGCAGGAGGATTGGTGCGAGTTCGAGACCAGCCTGGGCTACAAAAGTGAGCTCAAGGCCTGCCTCAACTGCATAGTGAGACCCTGTCTCAAAAAGACAAAAAAAAAAAAAAAAAAAGAAAAAGAATAGAAGTCATCTTATTGCATCCGAGAGTCTCTTTCTTATAGAAGTCTGCTCTTTTCTGAACACATGGGCTTCCTTTCTGAGTAAATTTCAGCATATTTTCACCTAAAGACAAAAGAATTTCAAATGCCATGCAATCAGTAGCTGGAGAGGCTATAGCGTGATCTCCCAAATATCTTGGTGGAAATTATAGGAAAGAGACGCGTCCCAAGGAAAGGGCTGACATTGCCAGACCACTCTGGCGCTGACTCCTCCCAGCATGCAAAGCTGTCATCAGGATCTTTACTCCTTCCACATCTCCAGTACTACAGTCACTCTGATGCCTACCACAAGCCCTGGCTTCCAGAACTGCTTCCCTTTTCTTTAAAAGAATGAGAAAGATTTGGCCCACAGATAAGCACTGTGCAAAAGCCATGGGCCCCTGTCATCCTCCTCAGTTTGGATGCTCTGGGGCATGACCAAGAAATACAGTGGATATTTAAAAACATATTTTGAAAGAACTATTACAATAAAATACAAATAGGCACTGATTTTCTTCACAGTACTACACACACACACACACACACACACACACACACACACACACTGTTCTTGCTTGAGTTCTTACTTTCCAAAGCAGTTCTGGAAGTCCTCTTTTGTAAGGGTCTTTAGTTGTGTTGGTATAACTACCTTGAGGTCTTGGACCAGCTCCCAACCTTTGTCTTTCATAGCCACTTTGTCTTCGGGGAAGAGCTGTAAGTCACTGAAATGCTTTTCTGAGGCTGCCTTTTCATTACATGGCATTTGGCAGCAGCATTTACCATATTTTTGATCATATCTCATGAGAGAGGACTTCAGATTGCCTCAGAAAGTGACAAGAATAACAGGTGTGTTCCAAGAGGAGTATTTTAGGGAAGATTTATGATGATGTGTCCTTCACTGTAGTTTTTTTAATTTGAACATACACTGCACTTTTCAGTAGCACCCCAAGTAGCTCATCCCTTGCCTGCATGTATTCTGGTGACACCACTGTCTCCCCTGGTCAGGGCCTACCTCACACCTCTCTACAGTAGGTCACACGTCACAGCTGCCCCTACCTCCTACCCATGTTTAGACCTCTCTTCTTCTCCCATCTGAAACCTCTCCAACAAATACCTCAGCGGGCTCTGTATACACAGCCTCATTAGTCATGGCTTTTGTTCGGTTAATGGGGGAAAAAATCAAGCCTGGTATTGGTGTTAATTAGTTCAGCTGGACACAACTAAGTCAGCTACTTGACTGTACTGCTGTGCTCTGAGCTGATGCTTCGGAAAACAAAGCAATTGCCCCATAGGACGATACCAAGGCTGCTTTCCCATCGAACGGGGACAATGCGCTCCTCACCTTGCCCTGTGAGACTTCTACAGCAGTCCCTCGCTTAGTGATTTTTGTTTTCCTTTTTTGATAAAAGAAGCCTCACTAAATATAGAACTGAACTCAAACTAATTTTATACCTTTGGAAGAAAATTTTGAACTAAGATACTCAGAAAAATAAAATGTAAATGTCAGCAACATAAACCCAGTCTATTAAGAACATTCTTGAATTTAAATGTCTTCTGTCCTCTGGGAGAGTAGTGTAGATTGTGACTCCTTTGCCCACCCCAGGGCATGCATGGTCTGCTCCATTCTGTCTCCACTCCGTGGCCAGGGCTGCTTCTCCCTCTTTCCTCCAGCTACACAGATATCCCCCCCCACCCGTCTCATCACCTCTTGTTCGCCGCCTGTCTTCCCCACCAGAGCGACATGAACCACACTGGCCCCTGTTTGCTAGTGCATCTGGAGGGAGGGTTTGCCTAGAGCCTGGTGAGTGGGAGGAGCTAACGAATGTCTATGAACAGAAAGATGGAGGGAAAGCAGGAGAGGGAGACCGAGAAGGGAGGAAGAAAGAGAAGGAAAGAAAAGGCCAGAGGGGAGCAGTGGAGTAAGGGGGCAGAGAGCAGGAAAGGAGTGAAGCAGGAAGGGATGGAAGGTCGGAGCAGGAGGAAGACAGCAGAGGTATGAAGGTGACACCCAGCTCCCTTACAGGGCTGCAGCCCATGAAGGAAAACTCCAAAGAGTCCAGCGTAATCTGCAGGAGACGATCTGACCTGCGGCAACAGCTGCGGCCCCTGCCTCAGACAGAGACAGCCGCTGCTGCCTTGCGTGATTAGAAACAACCGACCAGAAAGCACAGGGGAGCCGCTCTTCGCACCTGCATTGCAGAAGGCTGGCGGAGCCAGGCCCCTTAACCCTTTTGGACCACGACTGATTGAAGTGTTTAAAATTTGAGAACCTGATGAGCAAGTTGGAATGAACTATTTCTAAAGAAGAAGCAGGCTTGTGCTGTGCAATACGTCCCTACCAAAAGAAAAAAGAAAATTAAAGGAAAGAAAAATTTATTAATATTTTGAATGAGTTTAGGGATCGCCAGCCCAGTGAAATTCCCACTGCTAACACAAGCTTGGCTCCTCGCAATCAGAAAGAAGTTGTGGAAAGATTCAGATGGGGACGGCAGGAAGCTGAGCTCATTTCCTGGAGCCCGTTTAGCCGCACACGTGTGTCACTAGAGGCAAGTGTAAGGGCTCTGGCTCTGCTAATGAGACGCTGTATTAACATATGGAATCCTAATTGTTACACATCCAAACAGCCCTTGGCTGGAGAGCAGAGGAGGAAATTAGCTCTTGAAGTATCCCAGCCGCCACCCTGCCCCACGAGACCTCCAATAGTACCTTGTGCCTTGTCACCTGTCTTCCGTGTTCCTGACAATCCATCATAACCTAATGGCCCCGGAAGAAATCTATTTGCCTGTATCCCTCTGTATTTGTGGCCAGCAAAATTGCGACTCTCCCTGGCTTTATTTTTGATAAATTGCAGGTTTCGGCAGAGGCAGACGGTGGGTCTCCCTGGTGTCCACAGTAATACACGGAGGCAACCGTTTATTCACCTGTCCAGAAGCAGGGCATTGCTTTTCACCTCCCTCTCGACAGCAGGAGGAGCTTGCCTCAGCCAGCCAGGCCTCTCTGTGGGCCCAGTCTGTGTCTGTGTCCCTTGGTACCTTGGGCATGAGGTACTAGGATTCACACGACTTACTAAGGCGCCTCTGGAAGCAGCCCCTTAAGCTAAGTCCAGTGTAGGCTCCCCCCAACACACACTTATTTCCCACTGTCTATGACGTACACACATATTATTCCAGCCACTCAGCAGATTAGGAAACTGTGGCCCGGGACATCAGAAGCCAGTCTATGCAGCATGAAGCAGATTTTAATGAGCCACGGTCCCCAGATCCCATCGCCTTAGGTCTTCATGGCTGAGTCCTGCTGTGCCTTCTGGAGACACTTCCTGGATATACCAGGCCAGGAGAAGGACCCAGGTCTTCCTAGCCCCCATTCCAAGACAGAGAGCCAAGTACAAGATCCCGCTGTTACAGATGTCATTGTCTGTGAGTCCCTTTGGGAATGTCCGCTCCACATCTCTCTAGGCCCAGGACTTGTAGTCCCTGCTGATGCCGACTGAATGGAGGAACAAAGGAAAGAAGAGCATTTCCCTGAGCAGTTGAGGTAACACTCAGACAAAATGAGCAACAGTGAATTAAGTTAACAGATGAGAGAGACCCAGCAATCTCCGCGGACACAGCCTCAATGTTTCATTCAGTAACATCTATAATTCAGACTCGAATTCAGAAAGACAGATGCCCAAATCAAGGCATGCTAACCACGCTAGAGGCATTGTGCTGCTCAGAGCCAGTGGTGGCCTGAGGATTGTTCCTTCCCCCAACAGACTACAAGCCCTCCAGCACCTGCCCCCCTTTTTCTATTTGTCTGTGACTTGCAGTTTTAGTTTCAGAGTTTAGAAACATTCAAGCCACGCCATCCACCCGCCTTTCTCCAAGGCATTTTCAGCTGTGGCGGCATGATGGGCTTTTTATTTGGTGTTGTTGCAAAGGAGGGGTGGGAGATGAAGGAGAAGAGAGAAAAACCAAAGGCCTTGAAAGAGAAAGTGAAAGCGAAATCAAAGCTGAATGCAAATGCAGCCAGCGAGTCTTGCTCATTTCTGAAGCCACCAGCGCTGGATGGGCCAGACGCTGTCCAATTAGGGATGTTTTGGGGGAACTCTGCATGGGCTCTGCTGTCAGTGGACACGCAGCCTCCAGGTGCAGGAGGCCATGTGGGATGAAAGTGCCAGGAGCCACGAGCTCCGGGCTGGGAGTCCAGGGGAACAAAGGGCCATTTTCTTACAGGTCTCAGAGCTACATCTGCAAATTTTCCTTGTTGGAAGCAGCAGACCCTTGGCATCGGTCTCTGTTCAAGGGGCCTATTCAGGAGGCGCGCCCAGGGAGGAAGCCAGTGGAGTTTGTCACTCACGCCATTACGGTGGGCGACTGGGGCTCAGTTGGGCCCTGAGGACACACCTCAGCGGTGTCCTGCTTCAGCATGGGGAAGCAGGGGTCCCTGTGCTCACTCCTCCCTGGCTGAGTATCGGCCCTTGGGGTGTCAGTTCCCTTGCAGTCCTGCCTGTTCCGTAGCTCTGGGGTTTGCAACGAGTAATCAGAGGCAATGCTGAGGGTGCACGTGAGCAGCTCAGTGATAGGGGAGAGGCAGCCCTGAATGGAGTCACATCCTCCTGATGGTGTCATGTGTTTGCCTGTCTTCTCGGTTGCTCTTCTCTCATTGCTAGGGCAAATACCCAACACCCAAAATGAAAGAAGGAAAGGTTGAGTTAGCTCAGAGTTAGTGGAGGTTTCAGTCCACACTCAGCTGGCTTCAAGGCAGAGTAGCGCATGGCACAGAGCAGCTGTTTATGGTGGTGACAAAGGGCAAAAAGCAAAGCAAGGGGCAACAGCCCCCCACAGCTAGCTAGCCTCTCTCCCCTTCTTATCTGCCCTAGGGCAGATGCAGCACCCATAATAATCAATCACAAACTCTAGAACTGCTGTTCTCACCCTATGGGTTGCGACCCCGGTGGGGATCAAATGACCAAAACACAGGAGTTGCCTAAAGCCATCAGGAAATGTTATTTATTTGGAATTGCAGTTTTGAAATAGCCACCAAAATTATCTTTTGGTTTTGGGGTTACCGCAACATGAGGAACTGTATTGTGGGGTCACGGCATTAGAAAGATTGAGAAGCACTGCTCTAGAAGCTGCCCCAGGACTGTATGAGGCTTTTGGGGCGGTAGAAACAAACCATAACATGTGTAGACAGCACACTGTGGTGTATAGATGGATTTCTGCATAGACATGCGTGTATGTGCACATACACACATCTGTGCATCATTTTCGGTCAGTATAACATATATATCTCCCTGTGCCCATGTGATGGCACCTTTAGCTGATGTCATGAACACAGCCAGGGCACTGCAAAGCCACATGTCACTGCCCTAGCAGTGAGGATGCCAACCACAGCCCGGAGGTCACAGGGCTTATATCAGGTCAGCAGAGGAAGCCACGCCCCAACCAGGGCAGAGAGAAGAGCCACAAGGCGCAGGAGAGTGAGCAGCTGAAGCTCCGGTCCCCAGGTGTCTTCAGCATGCCTGAGGAACCAGGCAGCTGACCATGTGGGTCTCCTCCTTAGGTGGATGGAAAGGCCTGGAACAGCCCAGAGCCAGGAACTACTACTGTTGTTTGTTACTTTTATATTTGCAAATACAACATGCTTACACGTTACTAAATTCAAGGTGAGAGGAAACTGAATATATTTATTTTAAAGTATAATTGATTGTGTGTGTTGGGGGTGGGAGCAAGAAATTCGACTGACATGGCATTGCAAAATCAGTCATCTGATGGGAATCAAACACCTCTGCTAACTTCTCTTAATGGATGGAGAGTACAGTGTTGATGGCTAGGTACTTCCAGGGCTTGCCCTGTGTGAAAGGCATGTGCTCTGCCCTGGGGGCCCTGAGAGGAGTAAGACAGTATCCAGCAGGGAAGGTGGAGGCCAGGAAACCAGCTCTCTGATCAGAGGATTCATAGTCAGAGCTGGGTGGAGGTGCAGATGACACACCTGCAGGCCTCAGCAGCCAGCAGGGAGGATCCAAAGGCTGCCTGGCAGTGGGGGCACTCCTATGCGAGGTTTGCAGAGCCACAGCCACAGAGGGTGCTGCAGCTTGGGACAGCAGAGACAGGGCCACCAGTGAACCCTCACAGCACTAGGGACAGCAAGTTAGTCGGGGTGGGAGGGCAATCTTGCTCTTAGCTGTCAGAAGTAGACCAGGTGGAAAGGGCGGCTGGGACAGAGCAACAGAACACCTTGAGCGACAGGCGTGAGGAGCGTTTGGTCTTTGGCACACTTCTGTGGTTCGAATACACCATTCCAGTTCTCTTGGAAACACTGCACCAACTTTGCCATCTAAGTCCAGGTGGCGGGGTGGAGCCTATACAGGGATTTGTCCAACTCTAGAAGAGTGGATGTGATGAAGGTGTGTCCAATCCAAGCGTTAGGTCCACGTATTCACAGCAATTGGCTGAAGGTTGTGCATGTGACTGGATGAGAGCCAATGAAATTCAGTTCTAAGACTTGTACAGACTGTGTTGGAAGAAAGAAAGGGCTCAAACTCCACCGCTGCTGTGGGCATAGAGCAGGTCTGGGACTGCTCCTGGGTGTCATGTTAGCACCACAATGATTCTAATCCAGAGAAGGAGGAACAGAAATGGTGGGACTGCCACAAAAAGAAGTAAGACTTTTTCCTTTAAATACTTTTTGGGTCCAGTCATGCTAGAAGCCAATTAAACTCTACTTTGTATAGTTGTAGAACCTAATAAATGACTTCTCTTTTTTTCCTAAAACTGTTTGGAAAGCTGGAAAGATAGCTCAGCAGTCTAAGTGCCCACCTGGTAAGCACAAGGACTGGCGCATATCTCTAGTACCGCATGCCTGGCTAACCCACATGGAGCCAGCTACAAAAACTGGGCGTGATAGTGCTGGTCTGTAATCCCAGTGCTGGGGAGGCTGAGACAGGAGGGTCACTATGAGTTCAAGCTGTGTAGGAAGACCTTATATCAAATAAATAAATAAATAAATACATACATACATACATACATACATAAGAGATTAAAATATGCTTGGAGGCAGATTTCTGCCATTTGCTGCCAAAATCTTGAAGGATAATGTATAAAAGCCTCAAAGGAAAAAAGATATACTTAGCAACATCAAAGGTTTTAGTAATATTAAAGTGAAAGTCAGGTCAGGGATGGGGAAGTAGCCATTGGATAGACAGAGATCAAGACGAAGAGACCACACGGTCCATCTAAGAATAAGAAATTAACCTAGGGTGATACCTATGAGTATGAAAGGCAGTGTGAAGTAGGTAACTATGGCAGAGCTAGTAGCACCCACAGGATTTAACAGCTCAAAGACACCAAGAGAGAGGAAGAAATTAAAAAATATTATTCACAACTTTCTAACTTTGGCAGCTGAGGATATGGTAATGTCATTAGCAGAGAGAAGAGAGAAAAACAGGAAGAGGAAGTGACTCACAACAGAGACCAGGAGTTCCCTTTTGGCCACATGGAGTTGAAGCTGCCCAGGGACAGGAGGCAGGAAATGCCTGGCTGGGGACAGCATGGAATCTGCAAAGAGAATCCCCGTGTCACACGGGCAAGTAGTGGCCTGCCATAAGGGGAAACAAAATGCTCGGTCTCATTCTGTAGCTTTAGAGATTAGAATGGCATTCGGAATAGTGACAATCACTGGCAGTCAACACACATGGGGCAGAAAGTGTGCTCGGCAGGGTGTCCTGGTGGCGAAGCCTTGGACGAGGTCCTGCCCAAGGCTCGGAGCAGGGCGGGAAGCTGTGGTGCTCTGATGGCTGCTTCCCTCAGCAGCCTTTGCAATGCTAGGAGTAAGTTAAGACCTCAGAATATTATAAATTATTAAGTTTAACACACAATCCAGACTCTTAATCCTGAGTGATAGCTATACTCATGTTCTCTCTTTCTCTCTAAGACACAACACAATTACCAGGTCTGATTTTGGTTAGCATACCCTAAAATACCGAGGTTTGACTTGATTACTTGAAAAGATCAGGCTAACGCCCACCTGTACACATAAATCACAACTCCGCCCTGGTCAGTGTGCTACCGTCCTTCTCCTCTTGCATGGAGTAGGCGTGGTCTTTTGCTCACGGGAGTGCTTGCCAAAGTTTTTACATAGGAATATGTGAAGTAGAAGTATTTCACGTTTTGCTCTGTGACCAGAAGGACTCATCGACCAAGTTAATTTAGAAACTTTTGCACAACCTAATCCCTCATTCAAAATTCAGTGTGCATACTCAGATGCTAAAATCTCTGAGGACTTCTGCAAAAGAACTTCATTTAATTTTTTATCTGCCATGCCTTCACCTTGTCCATAAGTATCTTTGATCCCATAATATGGCATAAGCATATGTTGACATCCTTAATACAGTTGCATAAATTAAAGTATGAATAGGCCTAGAAAAGATTGTCATAGGTCCAACTTCTAAACTGAGCCAACTTCCAGAACAAGCTAGTCTTGACCAACTGGAGGTAAATCAGCAAAGTGCTAGGTGTGGTGCCTTGGAGGCCAGAGCCCAGCCCACTGAGGGGCTGGCACGCTTCACCTCCCTTCCTCAGATGTCTGTTATGTGGCGGGTCAGCATTACATACAGGGCCCTACACACACTGTACTGTGTCCTGTCCAGGGAAAACGAGACTGGACAGTCCCTTCCCAATAGCTAAGTGACAGCTGGCATACACAACTGAGGCAAGTTTAATATTTCATTACGTTTTGCTCATGATGTTGTTTGGGTTGTGGGGTGGAGAAAGAACAAAAGAACAAAAGCCGTGTTTGTGGGTTAAGTATAAGGTGCAAAACGTGCCTATTCGTTACACCTGGGGGAAATGTCCTCATCACAATGAAAACTTTTAGATGCATTCCTTTTAGTACCATGTCTACAGGTTCCAAGTGGACATGCTTGTCCAGAAGGCAGAGGTGAGGTGCACAGGAAGGGTAGCCATGGGAAGAAGTGAAAACAGAAGCGGTACCTGGCATCAACCGCTCCACCTTGGGCATCCTGGAATCACTCTCAAATCATCCTGGCTTGGGCTAGAAAGAATGCAGTGAGGTGGCCTCTTCTGGCAGAAAGCACCTTCCCAGGGGGTGCAGCGGAGTGCTGCTTCCTTGGCATCTCCAGTGGAATAAGCAGCTGTCCTCTTGGGGCCACCTTGGGATGGTGCCCGCAACCCTCTCAGATCCCGTCCCAGTCCAGATCCAGTCATACCAAATCAATTCATGTTTCTCCCGAATGTGAAAAGGAATTTGATTAGCACTGTCTGCTTTCACCAACCCGGCTGTTTCGAGGACGGAAGTAAGTGGCAGATGTCAAGGTGTCTTTTGTTAACAGAAGACAGCCTATTATTAGTAGCATAAGGATTTTCTTTCTTCTGAAACCAGAGGTTGACAACCTATGGTTCACAGGCCAGATTTGGCCTGTGTCCAGGTGTACTTTTGCACAGCCTACAATCTAAAGTTTTTAAAGGATTATTGAAAGGGGAAGGAGAACTGAATAAGAAGGGTAACAAAAAGGAGATGCAAAGGGAGGCTATGGCACCAGGGTGTTTGCTCCACAAAGCTCAAAATCTCTACCACCTCACCCTCTCTAGAAATGTGTTATGGATCCCTGTTTTAACAAAGAAAAGCGATGATCCCTTTGTTCTCCTGTCGCAGACTACAGGCATGCCCAATGCTTCATGTCTACCTGTGTGCCCAGTCAGTGTGTTCCTACTTTGCCACGATCCAGAAGACTCAGGCAATGCAGTGCTGGTCAAGTAGGTTCAAAAGATCCCCATAGGATGGGACTTATCTCTCTGTTGGCTCCATGCTGGTGGTGAGAGTATGCCGGGTGGATCTGCTGCCATCCTAGGGTTGTGGAGCAGTACAGCCTGGTCATCACAATCATCCCAGCCAAGGCCAGTGGAAACTAGACAATGGACAGTGGCCTCCCAGACATGGGTGCAGCTCGGCCCAGGGCAGTAGGGTCATCTGGCTGGTGGCTGAGCCCACGTCATGGCAGTAAACACCACCTTTTAGGTGCCACTGAGGCCCGGTGTGGTCTATTTCACACAGACATCAATCTGACACAATCTGTTCCTCGTCCCTAGCATTTACAGGGAACACCCAGAGAGACAGGGTTATCTGCCTCAGGAATCTCTAAAAGGAAGTAACTTCTACCCGCTCTCGCTTTTGCTTTTGGGTGCAAATAATGGACTCAAGTGCGCAGTTCATGGACTCAAAACCATTTGGTATTGCCTGCCTGGAAAGTGCAAGGTTGTGAGTTTGAACCCCAGTCCTGAAAAAAAAAAAAAAAAAAAAATTGGTAATATTTTGAATCCATGAAAAAAATACAAACCCAGTGCACACGCACATGATAAATATCCTAGCTTTTTTTTTTTTTTTTTTTTTTTGTCTTTTTTGAGACAGGGTCTCGCTATGCAGTTGAGGCTGGCCTTGAACTTACTTTTGTAGCCCAGGCTGGTCTCGAACTCTCACCGATCCTCCTGCCTCAGCCTCCCAAGTGCTGGGATTACAGGCGTGAGCCACCACGCCTGGCTTATCCTAGCTTTTTAAAACATGAAGAAATGACACTGGAGAAAAATGCAGAACGACAGTGACAATGCTACATCATTTTCTCTGCAGAACAGATGTCTGCATTACCTGAGAATATCGGTGAATCCTGCTAACTTTGACCAC